>BQKZ01003861.1:45274-62185 GCA_036244855.1 Temnopleurus reevesii
ATTTTGTTACAAAATCGTCCAACAGCGTTGATTTTGTTACAAAATCACTAGCTAAAATGATTTTGTTACAAAATTATTACTATTGATTGATTTTGTTACAAAATCACACCTGCCGAGTTATTTTGTACAAAATAAAACCTGCCGAGTTATTTTGTACAAAATGAAACTTGCCGAATTATTTTGTACAAAATGAAACTTGCCGAATTATTTTGTAATCGTTTCTGTGATTTTGTAATCGACTATTTTGTGATCGTTTACTTCGCGCTGATCGGATTTGGTTCCACACCGAGTCGGCGAGAGTTTTCCTGCCCGCCCGGCAGCGAAGGTCCAAACCGGACTGATCGAGACTTTTTGGGACCTTCGCCGCTTAGTGGCTCGGCCGCGCCGCGCCGGCCAGGCGAGCAGGAAAATGGGGGCGAAGTACACTCTGACCGAATCGAACTCTGGTCGCCTGCAGCTATCTAATATACATGGATTGCCCCAAGATCGATCCTTAGCCTAGGCCAAGAAAATTCCAAACTGTTCAAAAGCAGAATTCCAAAATTTTGAAAAAGGAGTTTGGGCTTAACTGCAGAAGAGGAGTCGGTTAAAGTTTGGTGAAAGTATCGGTGGGGAACTAAATCCGATCAGCGCGAAGTTAACGATCACAAAATCACTTAGACGATTACAAAATAACAGAAACGATTACAAAATAATTCGGCAAGTTTCATTTTGTACAAAATAATTCGGCAAGTTTCATTTTGTACAAAATAACTCGACAGGTTTTATTTTGTACAAAATAACTCGGCAGGTGTGATTTTGTAACAAAATCAATCAATAGTAATAATTTTGTAACAAAATCATTTTAGCTAGTGATTTTTTTAACAAAATCAACGCTGTTGGACGATTTTGTAACAAAATAATTTAAGTCGAATGATTTTGTAACAACATTATAACTGTCAATTGATTTTGTAACAAAATCTTTATACTGATTGATTTCGTTACAAAATCATTGTAACGGAAAACCATGGCGGACACTTGGCGCCCCATATATAGATAACGTGATCATAATCTTTGTATACAAAACGCAAAAATGTTGGATCTGAGATTTTTTCGTCTCCCGCGAATTCTCGGGGTAGCGCCCTCTATTTCGGTCTGGCAGCAATGGAAAGAAAAATGATCGGGAGGATAATAGTGCTCTAAAAAAATAATTTAGAACCTGAACTATAGTGCACTCCTGGCGACACGTTTATTTCCCCTATTTTTTCAATAATGTGTGAATGTAAATATCATAAATAAAAAACTAAATTCAACGATACAGGATTATTTAAGAATCCCGTACTTAGGGTTTCGACAAGCAATAAATTTTGATTCCTCTTGATCTTACTCTTGAGGCGGTATTCTTGCAATAGCTAATTCTAGGAATGTCATTCTCAATTGTGCAAAAAATCTAATTGTTATTGAAATATTAATATGACAATAGTTTGACTACATATTCACTACCACTCCTAGGGTCTGTAACATAAATGATGCAATTAAACTTTATGATAAATATTAACCATAAGTCTGTGACAGATGTGTACCAAAGAGATCAATTTTCTAATTAATTGTATCTATTTATGTCACAGGCCTCATATCTGACATTAACTTCATCAGTCGTGCCTAAAGCGCTCTATAATGTAGCATGACAATATACTCTGGCTTTAGCAGTGCAGATGTAAGTAGCAAGCTGCAATTGAAGGAAAAATTTCCAGCCAAGCACCCATTCACCTCACCTGGGTCGAGTGCAGCGCAATGTGGCACATTGTGCTGGATGAATTTCTTGCTGGAGGGTTGGATTCGAACCTGCGACCCTTTGGTTGGAAGGGGAGAGTCTAAATCACCACACCATGCACGAGTATAGTAATATTTCTACATGTATATACTTTGTGCGCTTAGAAACATCCGTATTAAGCGCCTAATAAATGTTATGTATTACTATTATTATTTATTATATACTTATTTTTTAATATAAGGAACTGTATGATATAAAAGGGAAATATTGATTTGTATTCAATTTAAAAATGTTCTACTAAGTGTAGATCGCACGCACTGCAGCATCATTCGCGTTTCAATGAGCGTTACTGTATTCAATATTGGCATAGCGCCATCTAAGTTTAAAAGAAGAGTCTACCCAAAAATAATATTTTTTTAACAGAAGCAGATGAAAAAAATTGGTGAATAAAACAAAAAAGTTTGAAGAAAATCGGATATGTAATAAAAAAAAAAGTTATGAATTTTTGAAAATTTGAAAAAATGGGCAAATCAGTGTAAATTTCGAGAGATGTTGCGAATTTGATGACATCATGGGTGCACAATTAAAAGTTTTCATTATATATATGGTGCAAAATTCATTGTTTTGCGGAAAGTTGCAATGTTTGTATGGATGTAAACATGCAAATAGTGGATCTACATATATATCATAAAGATATCCTATGGTTAAAATTTCGAGGAAATCATTTATTTTTGGGAAAGAAGTAACATTTTATGAATAATAACATTGATATGAATGTAATAGATGGTCAGTTGTGCACCTGTGACGTTATCAGTGGCCAATTTCATAACTCTCTTATTAGTTGTCCGATTTTCCTCAAACCTGTTTTGTTCTGTTCATCTATTTTTTTTTCTTCTCCTGTTTAAGCAATATGATTTTTAGGTAGACTCTTCTTTTAAAACATTATAATTGAAGCAGGATTTGACCTATTTTACGAGTATTGGAATCATAGAAATGGGATTTCATATTGGAATATTCCATAGCTGCATGGCAAGTCGGAAGGGGGGGGGGGGGTCCAAGCTTCGGGACGTCTGCACGAGCTTGTTTAAAGTACTCCCTCCCCTCTCAGTGAGGTTTTTCCTTTAGGGATAAAGAAATTTCCGTATGCTCCTATTACAAAAACTTAGAAAGAATATGTTTTCGTGGACATCGAATTTCTTCTGTACAATACAGACTTTTTTTGTGAATTGCTCTATACTTTCTTTGATTATATTTGGGAATATAATCATATAGTTTTGAAATTAGATTATGATTGCCATGGACAAGAAATAAAATTAACAATTTGAATTCCGAATTAATATGAATATGGTCGGTATCCATCAGGCTTTGACGCTCATGGCGCTCAACAGAAAACTGTACAATACTTTACACAGACATAATTGAACTACTAATTACATGACATGATACACCAGAAGTGATAGATTACATAAAACTGTTAAGAAAGAGGTGTGTTTTTAATGCAGCTTTGAAGTGACTGAGAGCGATACTTTTTAAAAGCACACTAAGAAAATTGGTGCAAATTTGAAATATAATATGGGGAGCACCTGCTAGGGTGCAATATTGTATCATGAACCATTTTTTCATAAGATGCAATATTTGCAATACTTTATTTGATTTGATTTGATCTTATTCGTCAGATATAACATTTAATTCTTTACGCAGATGATACCAACATTTTGTTCTTACATAGAAACGTAAAAACACATTGTCACCTTGTAAATTTTAAACTTATCTCAGTTTCAAAATGGGTTAAAAGCCAATAAATTATACCACAGAGAAACCACAAATGTTAAAGGGAGAGTCTACTCAAAAATAATATATGCTCAACCGGAACAAAAAAAATCATATGAAAAAACCAGAGTTTGAGAAAAATCAGACTTGTAAGAATGTTTGAATATTTAAACAAATTGGCAACTGATGACGTCATATCAATGATATAAAATGTTACTTTTTCTCCAAAATTATGATTTCCTCAACACTTTAACTAAAGGATATTTTCATGATATATATATGTAGATCCCCTGTTTGAACGTTTACATTCATAAAAACTTTGTGAATGAATGTACAGAAAATTCTGAATAGTAATGCACATGTGATGTCATCAAATTGGCAACATATCTGAAAATTTTAGTGGTTTGCTCATCTTTTTTAATCTTTAAATTTCATAACTTTGTTATTATTTGTCCAATTCTTTTTTAAACTTTTGTTTGTTGTTTTGCTTACAAATTTTGTTCTGCTCCTGTTAAAAAGAAATCATTATTTTGGGGTAGACTCTTCTTTTGATTTAATTGTAGGTCTATCTCTTTTATGTTACATGACGCTGAAGAGATTTCCAAGTTGGAAAAAAAAATGTCCTGTACGATATGAAATAAAAAAAGATAAGTAATTTTCCATTCTGGTGACCTGATTATAAAATGATTTGATTTTCTGTCCTGTACATAATGGAGAAGGTCACTAGAATACAGTCAAACATGTCTATATACAGAGGCCACCCAAAGTGGCCACTGTAGACAGGTGGCCTCTATAGACAGTTTCTATAACATGCATTTTCACCTGGAGGGAATCAATTTAAGTGGCCACTATAGACAGGTGGTCAGTATAGACAGTGGCCACTATAGACAGATTTGATATGATCAATTAATACTTTTTCATTGAAATAGAAGGAACAATTTAGATATGTCGCACAGGACATAGAAAAATATTTTACTTCATGCAGAAAAAGAAAAACACTTCATTCTGTAAAAAAAAGAACAATCTACGAAATAAAAAAAAAATCAGTAGACGCATCAATTTAAGATCATGGCTTCATAAGATTATAATTATATCGAATTCTATTTCATTTTGAATAGTTGTTATAACCAAAATATATATCTTTAAAAAGTTTGGAAATTTCACAACATGGAGTCACCCAAAAGATAACGTAGAGGAACGCAATGTAGAGAATTTTGGTTGACTCTAAGTCAGTGAACACGATGTAGTTATTTCTGAAAAAAATAAGTCGAACGCAAGTGTAATGTTCCTTGCTGTTGAAATCGGAACCGGATTGTGATTGTTGTGTCCGCACAGTTCAATACACGGCGCACGGATCTTGTCTGTGACCGACTTTATCTTACGGAAATAGTTTATATATTGTCGATGTTTCATGCTGTAACTTTGCAATCTTTTCAATGACTGAAAAGTAATTTCCTGTGGGCTTGTTCACACTCGTCAATCTGACGAGAATTTTTCATGTGCTGTGTACTGAAAAGAGAACTTGTTTAATGTGAACGAGCCTAATGTTTACAAATAATTGTAAATAATTTATTCATGTACGTATCCAAATACTGTTGATGAAATCTGCGATTTGGCCGCTTGGCTGCGAGAGATTGTAATTTTGTAAACTATTAAAAACTAGATGAATCCTCGACCGCGCACGGTCAAAATTTATGCCTCCGCCATCACGCAATCAGAAAGATATGTACAGCTTGTTCTATGCCATCAGAAATCAAAAACATTTTACAAATTTTGGGCACTGGCACCTTTGACCCCATGAACCCAAAATCTCATCAGTGCTTTGAATTCCTCACATGCTTAAACATAAATGAGCTACATGTACACACTGTAAGTTTGAAAGAAATTGGTTAAATTTTTCTGTTATAAGTGAGCTATATCGGTTGACTTTGTACAAGTTTTCTGCCCAGTGACATTTGACCTTTGATCCCTTGAACCCAAAATCCAATCAGTTCAACTTCCTATGCTTATACATACTTGAGCCAAGTTTGGTCAAAATCTGTACACCAGTTCTGAACTTATTGCGGTAACAAGCTATTTTGGGTGATTTTTTACAAGTTTTTTGGCCCTGTGACCTTTGACCTTTGACCCACTGAACCCAAAATCTAATCAATTCATCCTCCTATGCTTATACATACTTGAGCAAAGTTTGGTCAAAATCTGTACACCAGTTCTGAACTTATTGCGGTAACAAGCTATTTTTGGTGATTTTTTACAAGTTTTTCTGCCCTGTGACCTTTGACCTTTGACCCACTGAACCCAAAATCTAAACAGTTCATCCTCACATGGTTATACAAGTTTGGTCAAAATCCGTCCAGTGGTTCTGAACTTATCGCGGTAACAAGGTCCGGACGGACGCACGGACGGACGCACGGACGGACGGTCGGACAACCCGAAAACATAATGCTTCCGGCACCACCTTACGGTGGCGGAGGCATAAAAAAATATATATATACATGTATATATTGTTCATTCGTCAGTCATTAAATCCCAAACATAGTTTGGGTAAAAAAAATAAATGTGAATTTTACGGGATTTTTTCAATATTCATGACTCAGATATCTTACACACATTTAGATACCATAACACTATTTTGTATGAACGGATTCTCTTTGAAAATCAGAATTTGACTGCTCAATCATATTAAGCGCCCTCTCTCGGTAATGACAATATTTTGTTTGTAATCGGATGTATGCTTGTTTATTTCCGCGATCTGACAATTTAACAATGAAAGATGTATACAACAATTGAATTCTGAAATTTCCATCCATTTATGTGCATGAGAAGGTGTTCATTATCGTGAAAGAAAATGTTGTTTCAGTCTAGTATCACGAGAATTGATTTTATTGATATAATATATATAATGAGAATTGCTCATTCAATATAAACCTGAGAAATCACTATAAGATCACAGTTCACTGTACCTAAAACGGCTACAAATCATACGATGAGAGATCATTATCATATGCCACATCTATCTTATGGAATAGCCTCCCAAGCTACCTCACAAATATTACACTATAATATGAAAAATTCAGAAGAAACTTGAAAACATATCTCTTTAAAAACAACTAATCTACTGATAATCCCAGTTCCGTTGACTTCTTTCTCTTTTCTATGTTTTTTTAAGATCTTAGGGACTTTCGCATGATTGTGTTATGCGCTATATACAAGTGTTTCGTTATTATTATTATTATGATGATGCTATCTTATTTAGATTTAGATCAAAACTTTACTTGACCATATAAAAAAGCTCAATGCTACCAGCATGCTTGGAGAATTACCCTATTTCTGACGTCAATTATAATCATATTGAATCTAGGTATATCATATTTTAGTACCATTATTCTAATATTTTGTGACTATAACAGGAAACATTTACACCCACAAACCTTTTACGTATTGAAACTTTGTGTGAAGTATCGTTCAAAATTAGCAGAGGTATCATACAATAAACATCCGTATGAATTATAGTAACTTACGAAAAGTGTGTATTGATTACTTCAAAGTGTTTTTTTTTAAATGTATTTCTGAATTACCTATTTGATTGACTACTTGTATTTCCAGGAAAAATATTCTTTTAGAGAAAGTTTTCATTCATAAAAAAATAAAATCACTGTAATTTTCATGATTTCCCCTTTCTATACGTTTCGTGGAATTTAATCATACAAACGTTGTAAGTGAATCTTTATGAAGAGGGAAAATACTAATTTCATGAACTTCTGAAGATTCTTTTAATGAAGCTCTGCCGGAAAGAAACAAAACACAGACATTTTAGAATTTCCCTTTTTCTACCCTTCCTGGCAAAATTAATCATACAAATGTTGATTGCATGTGTTTATTAAGCGGATTTTGAAAGTTTAAGGGCATTTTTATTTCATGTGCTCAAGATTTTTTAATGGTAGGTTTTATCTGTAACTACGAATATGATATCATTTCGCACACTGGAAAAAAATTCCCTTCGTATTAACTAAATTTTGCTAAATTAAAAACTGCCTTAAATTGTTTTAGTTTTTTTTTTTAAATAATTTCTTCCTAATTTGAGTTATCCTCTTCTCATATGAAATAAGTTATTTCACACCATTTAATCAAGTAAGAAACCTTCAAAAGCATAGAACTTGAATCAGATACCTACTCTACTGGGATTCGAACCCACCACCTTCCTATTTCGAGTCTGACACCCTACCATCAGAGAGACACCTCGTTGGGAGCGTCGTGGTGTAGTGGTTCTGACTCTCGCCTTTCAACCCGAGGGTCGAAGGTTCGAATCTCACCCATGGCGTATATTTCCTTCCGCAAGAAATATATCCGCATTGTGCTGCACTCAACCCAGGTGAGGTGAATGGGTACCGGTAGGGTGAATTTCCTTGAATGCAGTGAGCGCCGAATGGTAGCCATGCTATAGCCGGGTAATAATGCACAGAGCGCTTAGAAACACTTCGTATTAAGCGCTATATAAATGTTGTGTATTATTTAACAGAACAAACGAATTTAAACAAGATAATCTATTGAAGGAAGATTATGTAAAGAGAATAATTCATCATATATCATCATTCTGAAGAGGACAAAAACAAATGAAAGATTAAACAAGGTATTAACTAAATGAGTACTTGCGGCAGGATATTTTTTTAATGCATTGCGCTTCTGATTGTAGAGCGTCTATATAGGGACGAATAGGGTCAATCGACAGGCGCGTGTTTAATTGATTGGTTGATTAATTGGCTTGATGAATAGTGGTACCTTTTAACTTTTTTTTCTAGTAACATATTTGAATTATCAATACATTATTATTGTGAATTGTTCTAGTACCTTCTTTGTATATATTATATTCATTTTGCATTTTTACTTTTTGATATTGTTCATGCTATCTGTGTAATTTTATTGTTCTATCGGGGCATTGATGTAACATAGCGGATTGCTGATCTTTTGTACCTGTATGAATATATTCGAATAAATAAATAAATAAATAGACAATCAGATAAAATGTTTGAATTATTGAATTTATTTCCGTATAAAAAAATACAATTAAAAAAGCTGCCGATTGCCCACATTCAGCTCGCTCTTCAAGAGGAGCTAGTCTTCCGTGCAGGGGGTCCGTGTACACTAAAACATAATTCCAATAAAATAAATACATATAAACACACATAAAACAAACAGGCGCCAAGTAGTTTGAAAGCACAAACCCGAGACTTTCGGCAGAGCATGATACAGGGTATGCGCTGTGTGACTACATCACACACATACAGCATTGCTCTATCCTCAGTCTAGGGGAGAGCATGCAGACACACAATGCATACCCTGTGTCACTCTCTGTGTATACGCAAAACGAAACCCAAAGGGTCTGTTCTTGCAGACTAGGTGCCAAGGGCAATGAGGTGAAGACACAGAGCGAAAACGGGTGTGAGAGGGAGATTTTTGAAGAAAAAAAAACAGATCATGAAAGTAGCATTTTTTTTTTAATGAAAATTTTGAACCAGAGTAACATAAATGAAATATGACTAGTGAAAATAAATCTATACAGGCGTTATAGGCAACGGTGTTGATCCGTGATCATGACATGGGGGTGACCAGTGATCAAACATAGTTCGACCATTTTTAGCAATTTTCAGAAAGGGTTTCGACAGTGACACTCTGCAGACTATAAGTCACCGCATGGAGTGTGCGAAGATAAAGATTGAGCATTATTGTAATTGTGCAGCTCGGGGTGATAACTTGCTTAAAGGTCCACTATTATGAAATTTGAATTCAGGTAATTGCGCATTCTAATTCCCTTTCATGGGCAATCACCTGAATTGACATCCCTGCTTTGATCTACCTATTTCCTTTTGTTATTTACATAACCAGCTCTGAAACATGATTTAGAAAGGTGAACAAACTTGACTTGTGTGATGTCACAACAGGATTGACATTGGAAAGAAATTTGTAGGGGCGTTCCCAACTAAGCCAACATAAAAATGAAGAAAAAATATTATAAAATATATGAAACACATTTGGACTCTCTTTCAGTGAAAAGGGTATTGATAATGGTATAATATATCAATGCAGATCAACTTGTATTTTCATAATAGTACCCCTTTAAAGGGGAATTACACCCAGACGTTAATATGTGGTCAGTAAATGAAGAGAAATAGGATGAACAAACTGTGAAAATTTGAGCAAAATCAGATAACCCGTTTAAAAGTTATGAAATTTCAAAGTTATCATTTACACCTGTGATGAGCATCCTTAGATAGGCAACTTATAGCCAATTAGCATAATCTGTGATGTCATACATGGAGAACTCCTCATTCACTTTGTATATGAATTTATTAAAAATAGATCAATATCATATTTTAAATTAGGAATCAACACCATTCTTTCTGGAATGTTTGCAGAATTGATGTGGCTATATTTTAGATAACTGAAAAAACCCCCCAAAATGTTGTCTACTTTTCCAGAAAAAGAGGAAAAATGTGAAATTTTGTGTACAAAGTGAATGGAGAGTTCTCCATGTTGGCAGCCATTTAGTGCCTGTACGTTGCCAATTCAAGGATCCCATGACGGGTGTAAATCAAAACTTTGAAAGGTCATAACTTTTGAACGGATAATCTGATTTTTCTCAAATTTTCAGAGTTTTTCCATCTTATTTTTCTCCATTTACTGACTGCAAAATAATGTCTGGGTGTAATTCCCATTTAACAAGCAAGGAAAAATATCGCTTCTGATACCCACTATTTACATAATCACAGGATCTTTAAAAGAATTATCACTTGTCATTTTCATACCTGAATGTAAAGAGAAAATATAGTACAAGCGAGCGAGGAAAATATCGCAATTTTCTTTTCAATTTTGATACAATTGTCACACCCAAAAGTTTGGAAATAGTTCTGTAGCCCCATCTAATACTCAATAGCCTTATGTATATTTAATTTCTGAATGTAAAGGAATGATAAATCATTAGAAGATATCGTTTGAGCGAGCGGAGCGAGCGAGGGAAATTTCCCAATCATATTTTTCATCATCGCTACATTTGCACACCCAAGAGTGGGTTGAAATATTCTTTTTGTCTATTTAATAAATTGCCTTAAAGTTAATACACTCTAAAAACAAACTAATCAAATTTGATTAGAATCTAATCAAATTTGATTAGGAAAACAATACAAACGGGGACACCTGGAAATCTAATCAAAATCTAATCATTTTTTTCTAATGTGGAAATCTTATTATAATAACGAATAGGAAATCTAATAAAATGGTTACAAGTCACATATGATTATAAATCCATTTCAGAATGATTAGTTTCTATTCATAATAATATCATAAGACGATCTAAAAAAAAAATGATTAGGTTGTTTTAGAGTGTACCATGGATATAAAGGAATGAAGCACGGTGATCTGGTACGAGCGAGCATAGCGTGCTATAGGGAAATTGATTCTCTCAGATAAAAGATGATTTTATTATATTCTTTAAATAATAAAGCTTTAGGTAGCTTGTGGTGATAATATTAAATCATTTGAGTTCAATGATAGCACGAAAGTGGCAATAAACAAATGCCATGGTTTTAAATTGTAAATCTGTATATACGCTCCTCGAATACTTCTTCGTACCAAAAACAGAAATTTGAAATACTGAAATAGATTAGATATCGAATCGATCAATAAATTTAAACGGGGAATTAATACCATGATATGCTGGTAGTTGTAAAACTAACGTGTGATTTTTTAATGCAAGAATTATAAAACAATTAGTAATGGATGGGCAGAAAAAAATTATGATTTAGTATTTTCTGTAATAATCTTTTTAACGATTAATTTCGCCAGCACAATCCGGATACTAATTACGCACTCAAAAACTCCCCATTTTACTTCCAAACTCCAGTTTTAAGTTTCAGAAAAATTGTCTATTTAAGGTGGCGTGTAGCTCTCATCTTCATCCAGATCTGGGGTTCGATATCTTCCAGAAGCAACCAAAATTGATAAAAAGGTGCCGTTAACTGGTCTGCATAATTATAACTTTTAAGAGTATAACAAAACATACTAAACAGGCCGAGTTATCAATTTAATTCGATCAATATTTTCAAAGTGTCAGAGATTTTTTTGGGGTTAATCATCTGAGGATAGAATGGGATCGGATCGAGAGCCTTGTGACGTCGTTGACCACGGAGATGATCAGCGATCTCGGGGAGATGATGTCAGTCCCGTGGTCAGACATGACATCGACCTCCGGAGTTCATCCACCAATCGCAGGAATTTTGGTCTCAGACGTAAGTTGTTTTTTTTTTAAATTCAGTGGTATTTTTTTCTTCATAGTGCACTTTAATTTTTTGTGGCTGTTTTTGTAAAATGAAAAAAAGGGAGAGGAGAGAAATTTAAAGAAAGAGAGGGGAGAGAGAGGGGAATGCGACAAGAATAAGAATACGGAGGAGCAAGGAGGAGGTGCTGAAAATGAATGAGAAGAAGAAGAAGAAGATGAAGAAGAAGAATAAGAAGAAGAAAAGGAAAAAGAAGAAGAAAAGGAAAAAGAAGAAGAGGAAGAAGAAAAAGAATGAAACGGAGGGGAAGGTCGAAGAAAGTTATGAAGGATTGAATATAGGCCTATAAACTCATTTGAAACTGATGACGCCATTGGTGCACAACTGATCATTTATTGTATTCAAAACAATGCTATAAAATGTTACTTTTCCCCAAAAAAATATGATTTCCTCAAAACTTTATCTACAGGATACCTTCATGAACCCGTATTTGCAGGTTTACGTTAATGCAAACTTTGTATATTTCTGTAGAAATGATGAATTCTGCCCCAGAAATATAAATATATAAATTCTATAGTAGTGTACCCATCATGTCATTAAATTGGTAACATTAACATATCGGAAAGTTGTCACTAATTTGTTCATTTTTTCAAAAGTTAAAGAATTCATCATTTTCTTTATTATTTGTCCAATTTCCTTCAAACTTACTTTGGGTAGACTCTTCTATCAAATGAATGACATTGTAATCGTGCATTCTCTTCTCACCTTGCATTTAACATGTTTAAGCAGATTGTGGGATATTTTCACTGAGCAATATTTTTTTGTGCAATTTTCTACATATTCCCGGGATGGATTCGTGGTTACATTCAGTCCAGAAATTACAACATTCCGACCTTACTTTAAGCAAGTAAACAACAACAAATATTTCTACAAAAAAAAAACAGAGTTAGAGTATAATATTCACACTGTTTGTTTGAATAAAATCGGTCCAGAAATGGCGTATAAATTGCAAAATATGAATTTCATTCGCCAGCGCACATTGCCTGACGATACGGAAAGGCAGCTCGCCTAGCGCGAAAAGCAGCGGGTATGACTTGCCGTCAGCGATATCAACATCAATGAAAGCAAAGTTTATTCGTAAAATCGAACAAACTTTTCTTCGATCGATATAACTTTGGTATTAGTCGGGACTGACCTTTGATCGAAATGTTTTGGCATTTAGAGCAAGGAAAAATCTCGAACATTTTAACCGACGCGACGCGATTTTCCCTCGATCGACACGACGTTTCTTCGATCTATGTGACTTTTGTTTGATCGATGAGACTTTTCGCTTTCATCCGATTCACAACGCGGACGTTATCGAGGCCTGTAACTGAAAAGAATTAGCCAGCCATGACCGTTCTTCTATAACGGCCTCGATAACGTGCGCGTTGTGAATGCGAAATCCCGGTCATTAAAAATACGGGTAAATTTTGATCTTTAATACTATCGAAGTGAATTTTCTTCGATCAATGTGCACATTCTTCGACCGATGGAATTTCTGCTTCCATAGATGTTATATGTCATTAATATAGTAGGGGTTAAAGTTGATCTTTAATTCTATCGAAGTGACTTTTCCTCCCTCTCTGTGACTTTTGTTTGATCAATGTGACATTTCTTTAAGTTCAATTTCAAGTTCAAGTGACAAATCGTAGTATAATACATGTAAAGAAACAAATCAACCCTGTATAATCAATGTAAAACAAAATATATAAAGACGTTCGAGACTTTATTCAACCTTAAGGACGACTCACACCTTTGCGTTTTAGCCTGCATCGATCCAACCTGTTTTTTATTATTAAACACGCTCCCTGAGCGCACAGAATACGCTGATAAGACGGTAGACTGACGTTCGGCCTGCGTTCAAGGAGCGTACGCTGAACGTTAGTCCAAAGTGTGACCTGTGTCTTTGTGCGTCCAGCGAGCATTTATAATTGTCAAAAACGCTGGTCCGACGCAGACTAAAAACGCAGAGGTGTGAATCACCTCCAAACATCATACAAATTTATCTTTAGGCCGAGAGTACAAAAAATGTTTGAATGCCCTAACTCCAATACCATTATTGAAACCAAAGCATCTGTCGTTCGGGACAAGTTTTCTTTCATTAATTCTTTTTATTTTTCAAATACAATTTCCACAATTCATGAAGAAAATAAGACTTAGATGGGAGTGAACAGCCAATGAAGAGCGTCTGAAAAATAATGTCTAGTCAGGTGATATTTCACATTTTTNCTTTGTTAATTCACAGTTGACTGCCTCAGAACAACGAGTCGGGGTGAATCGTGTTGTTTCCGGGGTCCTATGTGACCGGGGCTTTATCAGGGAGGTGTTTCACCAAGATAAGAAAGACTCTCAGAGCGACTAGTATCCCTTCTTGTGTGTAATAATTCATACACTGCAAAAACGCTGGTGTTAAATTTAACACCAACCGGAATCTATATCGTACAACACCAGAAAAGTATAGAAATAGCATCAGTTCGGAATCAAATCAATGTATTTAAACACCGACTAGTGTTGTTCAAGGCCTTAAACAACACCAGTTGGTATTGAAATGTATCACATGGATTCCAAACTGGTGTTATTTTAACACTATTCTGGTATTGTCATATATAGATTCCGGTTGGTGTTAAATTTAACACCAGTGTTTTTGCAGTGTAAGTGTCTCGCGTTCAGCGCAAGAATTTATATACCAGTCGATCTTAAAGTCGTGCGTAACTTTTAGAATGATTTGGTGAAACACCGCAAAGTACAGATTTATTTGCTTTTGAATAACGACTTTGGATCATTTTAAAACAGATTGTTTACACAAAAAGATTATCTTATTTAATTGAATCAGAAGAAGTTGGTGAGCAGACCAAAAAAAGAAAATCGGACGAGTAATTCAAAGGTTATGAATTTTTAGATTTAAAAAAAAACTAAGCAAACGTAAACATTCTCAGACATGTTGCTAATTCGATGACATCAAGGGTGGATAACTAACCAAAAATTTTCTTTATATTCATGGTGCCAAATTCATCATTTCTACAGAAAGATACAATGTTTGACATGCATGGGATCTACCTATCTGTCATAAAGATATCCTATACTTTTTGGAGAAATCAATTTTTTTAATTTGGAAGAAATCAATTTTTTTGGGAAAAAGCTACATTTTATAACATTGATAAATCATGAATATAATAAATGGACAATTGTGCTTATTACGGCGTCATCAGTTGCCGATTAGTTTTGTCTAAATATCTAAACATTCATAACTTTCTAGTTCTCGCATTTTCCTTATTTTTTGTTGGTCCTGTTCATCTGATCTTTCTGCTCCTGTTGAGCAAATATCATTTTGGGGTAGACTCTTATTTTATGTTCTTGATATTGAGCTTTTTATTATTCTTTAGCTCGTAAAAATACTTTTTTGAAGCATCTTGGTAGACCAGAGCTACTTTGTTAGTAGTTTTGAGTAGAGCCAATTATCGTTCATTAATCTATATGTACCATGATTATTTTCTGTCTCATTTGACTTGTATATTGATTTTTGTATTTTAATTTGTTATTTTTTTACATGGAAAATAAAAACAACAACAACATCTAAATAATGTTCGATGGTTCGATGGAAAAACAAGGCTCGAAGTTGCATTTTTTTTATCAAGAGCGTATCATTCTTGATGCATTGCATAAGTCTCCTCAAATCTGATACTATATTGTAATTAATTGTAATTGTAGTAAATTATAATCAAATATGTTCATATTATCAAGAAAATAATTTACTCCATTCGTTTGGTTTACTAATTTATTCAACTGTATGTCCGCTTCTTGCCAATAAATATAACAATAAGACGAGAATACTTGGAATCCAGTTTGCATACTTTACTTGTTGCTATGTCGGGCAAGCCTCGGGCATAAAATTTGCATTTAATAGTAAACTCTCCTATTTGAACTACACTACTTGGAATCAAATTTGAATTACTTGTTGCGCTATCTGCCGAGCCTCGAATAAGATTTGGGTTGTCAAGAACCACCCTTGTGTATTTACAACACGCATAAAACTTACATTTATTAGTAAGCATGGCCTAATCTTGTACTCTAT
The DNA here is from genome assembly GCA_036244855.1 of Temnopleurus reevesii. Taxonomy (NCBI): domain Eukaryota; kingdom Metazoa; phylum Echinodermata; class Echinoidea; order Temnopleuroida; family Temnopleuridae; genus Temnopleurus; species Temnopleurus reevesii. The sequence goes on from BQKZ01003861.1 coordinate 61,182, forward strand.
TTAAAAAAAGTCGGGCAAATATTAACCCATTATCGGGCAACATGGTTATACCGTCCACATAATTACTACTCAAAATATTTCCAACTTTGTGACAAATGTTGACGATAAACCGTATACCCAACCATTGGTTTAAATATACTTGAATCGGAACTCCACGCCAAAAATTTCTGTCTTTAATTGGAAGTGCAAAATTCAGACAAACAGATAAAAAACACTTTGAGCGAAAACGGACAACAGATAACAAAGTTATGAATATTTGAAAAATATCTAAAGATTTTAAAACATTTATATTTCAAGCAAATTTCGGTCACGTGACATGACGTGTTGATGACGTAGGTTCGTCACTTCTCTAGAATAAGTTTATGTTCTGTTTTAAAGCAATTGGACGCAAAATTGATTCCTTTGCTCGACGAATTTCATGTAGTGGAATATCATATATATTCTTGATTCTAACTTGTGAAATATCGTTCATAAAGAAGAGATAACAAAAGTATACAGGGAGGGATATTCCTTTATTAAGCAACACATTTAATACGAAATACTGAATCTGCAGACAGAACTGCTTCATGTTATTGGAGCTCATCAGTGCAGCTCACAGTGAAATACAAGACGAAATCGAATTGATGACACCTAAATCACAGCCAACCTAACAATTCACAATCGACACCGACTTGCAAATACCAAAGTGCACATGCTCGTTCGAGCTCGCTACGCATAAAGCAAGAGTAATAATAAATATGTATTTTGTATTGTAGCTATACGCTTTCACGACATCAAACTTACGGTTACGACTTTAAAATCTGGTAGAGGAATATTTTTCACTTTGGATTTACAATGACCAAAGAGAAAAAAAATGGGATATGAAAAACAGAGTAAATTGTACAAGAACAATATGATTAAGAATTATTGTAATATTTATATAATATTGGATGGCAATAAATGGAATACCAGGGAATATTGCACGAGTTAGGGCAATATTGCACGAATCGAAGATGAGTGCAATA
>BQKZ01003862.1:4708-20721 GCA_036244855.1 Temnopleurus reevesii
TCTGAAGGCCTGACAAGTGAAAAAAAAGGGAGGGGGGTGGGGGGTCTTTCAGAATAAAAATCCCCTTGATCTGGAATACACAACAACCCTACTTCTTTTTTTTGAGGCAGGGGTGTTTGTATGGATTTGAGAGCCACGAGTTATGTCTCCTTATACATCATGTGGGAACATAAACCTCAAAGAGGCAGGGGGGGGGGTGTTTCATGAAGTAAGTAAGTATTCGTAAATCCAATAAAATTCTTGATTTTGATTGGATGACTACTTCTATGGTTAATCTCAGAGAGTGACTGCTTGTCGCTGCCACACACTCCATTGAAATACCCTCCCAGTGATGTACAGTCCCTTGCTAAACTTCTTCTTGGCTTTTGAAAGATAATTTGTGCTTCAGATACAATCATAACAGAAAATAACAGAATGCAAAACTCAATGAAACTTTGCCAATGCAGCTATGTCCTTCTGAGCAACTCTCCCTTCTGAGCAACTCTCCCTTCGTTCTCTTTATGTACACAGGAATTCACATTTTATCTATTTGTAGAAAAAGCAAACAATAGTTTGATTGGGTTATACATGCCAACGTAAATTCTACAAGCAGTTCCTCTTTTTAGATAAGATGTGGGGGGAAATTGCGTGCAAAGAATGAGAGAAATTTCCATAAGGGTTCAACAGTATCACTGATGATGGAAAAGGATTTTAAGGTCTTACACTGTGCTATATAATCTCCATAAAATTAAAAATGATTACAGGAACTTTAAAAAGTGATAGCTCTTTTACAAGAGATAAGTTACATTTGTCAATTTTCAGAGTATTTTTCTTTTTGTTCCTGCTCTTTCATGGGAACCCAATCATGATTGGGGATTTCCATTTGAATTCTGTTTGTTTTATTTTGGAAATATGCCCTTTTCTCTCAGTGATATAGTGTTATGAACCATATCGCAATAAGAGAGCTGAAGTTCCCCTTACATTCTACAGAATCCAGTTTCAAAGTTGTTACACGTTTTGTAAACACAAATAAAAATGATAATGCTATGATAAAAAAATACAATGGTAAATATTGATATTGATGGATGAAAAAATGAAACAATGTGAAATAGTCTCATTTCGACAATAGATAATGCTGTAACTGTCATGGTAGCATGAATTCCAGACAAAAATGGATATTTATAAAGTAAATGTGTTGCCCACAATATTTGATCATTAATTTTGGAATATAAGTAGTGTGCAATAAATACTTGATTTTCATGTTGTGTCTGTCTTTTTGTCAAAGATATACATGTTCAATGGAATTCAATTGATTTGATTATTGTATTTCTATATCTATTTATTAATTTATTAATTAGTTTCTTTATTTATTCATTGTTTCAGTATTTTTATGCCTCCGCCACCGTAAGGTGGTGCCGGAGGTATTATGTTTTCGGGTTGTCCGTCCGTGCGTCCGTGCGTCCGTCCGTGTTTCCGTCTGTCCGTGCATCCGTCCGAAACTTGTTACCGCGATAAGTTCTGCTGGACGGATTTTGACCAAACTTGGCTTAAGTATGTATGAGCATGTGAGGATGAAGTGAATAGATTTTGGGTTCAATGGGTCAAAGGTCAAAGGTCACAGGGCCAAAAAACTTGTTAAAAATCACCCAAAATAGCTTGTTACCGCAATAAGTTCAGAACTGCTGTACAGATTTTGACCAAACTTGGCTCAAGTATTTATAAGCATGTGTGGATGAACTGATTAGATTTCGGGTCCAATTGGTGAAAGGTCAAAGGTCACGGGGCCAAAAAACTTGTACAAAAAACACTGAAAATAACTTGTTACCGCAATAAGTCCAGAACTGCTGTACAGATTTTGACCAAACTTGGCTCAAGTATGAATAAGCATGGGAGGATGAACTCTTTCGATTTTGGGTTCTGTGGGTTAAAGGTCAAAGGTCATAGGGCAAAAAACCAAAATCACCCAAAATAGCTTGTTACCGCAATAACTTCGGTATAAGTGAACCAATTTCTCCCAAAACTTGTAGCTCAATTATGTATTAGCATGTAAGTAAGAACTGATGAGATTTTGGGTTCACGGGGTCAAAGGTCGCAGTGCCCAGATTGCGTGATGGCGGAGGCATACATTTCGACCGTGCGCGGTTGAGGATGCAACTAGTTTATATTCAAAAGATAAAGGCAGACACAAAAATAAAAGCATGAATAAGTAATATGTACATCACAAAAATATCATGGTCAAAATTAACATAAATTACAAATTTGGAAAAAGGGGAACTCTAGTCTTCATTTGAGCAACATTGATGAATCTTGATCATACGAATCCAGAACATTATTTGTAAAACATGTATTTTTGGAGGGATTTTCTACATACCCCTTGGCTATATACACAGTACAATGCACCCCAATCACAACACAAGTTTTATCTCATATTGTATTCAGTTATTTTTATTGCACAAAAACTACAGTATTGGTTTGTATTTGTAAGCACACATGAAATCCATATGACAAATTTAATCAACAATGGGAAATTGACTCAGAGTACGTAGAACCGCAGTCTGAAATGTACCCATCATCAACCGCTGTGTAATTGTTCAATCTGTGGACTTTGATACCTGAAAGCTGTAATGATATGGGAAGGAATATTAACCTGAATTGTTCTGATGTGTTATAAATTCAGAACAAAGATTTATGTAATCAGTATTGAGGAAGAGGAAGCCCAAAATTCATACATGATAATAATATTAATAGATTTACATAGCACTTTGCATTATTATTACCCTGGCTTTAGCCTGGCGTACACCAGCACACATAAGATTTACATATTATGGAATTTATTTGTTGAGGTGTGAAGAGGAGGGGGTTGTTATTGTTTTCCTGTTTACATATTTCAATTGGTAAATTTACATGCATGTTCAGGTTTTTTTTTTAAACTGGGAAATGCACATTGACCCGCTGCATGGAAAAGAAATACCCCAAAATAGCAACAAAGCATATTTACTTATTGTTGAAAAAATAATATGTACTTGTATGTCGATGTGTTCAAATCTTGTATTTACGTAATATAAATTCTATAGCATTTCTTTTTCAATTTAATCTCCGTTAACAATTTCTTACATGTAATTGCAATTTTCCTACATTTGTATGGGAGTTCATGATAAATCGATGGTGTGTGTATACAATTGTGCATTCTTAATTATTCCAAATTATTCCAAAGTACTTTATTCCTGTCATTAGAACATTAAATTTTTGGTTAGAAAAGCTTGCATATGGCCTGTACAAGGATCCTGTCGAAACTGACGTAGACTATATTTCAAATACGGCTTTATCATTTGGAAATGTTCAGTATTTTGAAGGTTTGTGTTGAATACTGCATTTATAACATAAAGCAAAATGTGCCATGATAGACTTGTTTTCATTGTAAACATCCTCGACCGTAAAACTAGATAGTTGATAAACATATCAGGGACAGATAAGGTTCCACAATTTCCTTTGTGATGGTACAGTTCTAAAGATGACTAACTACCGGTACGTATTGTTCCTGTATGCAATTGAAATCCTATAGCCTTCGACACGCATGCTTTCCCTAAAAAAAAATATTTCTAGAATTTAGCTGGATACATTGTCAGAATTTTGCTGAGACTTGTTTGGACACTTTTACAGGCTTTGTTGGGTGTTTATAAATATAGGGTGTTTGATTTGAACTCTGTACTTGTAAACAAAGTTGATATAAAAACCCTTATATTAGCCAAGTAGTATACACCCACCTTATTTGTCAATAAGGTATTCATAAAGTTTTTCTGTAGAATGCATTGAATAGTATATTCAAATCAAATTATTAAATGAAAATTATCATATTTGAATCATTTCAGATTTTTTACCACACATTCTTTATGCAAAGTACTACCAAACTCTTATATCTTCTATATGTGCTGTATCACGAAAATATGATAAAAGGATATGGATGTCTGCGAGGATTTTTTTAAATTCTCTCAATTTGATTCTTTTAAACAAAATTTAAAAAAATGAAAAAATCTTAAACCTCTTGCGCAATCAACAATCAATAGAGTAAAGAAAGTATAGATTGTAGACCAACTATGGTAGAACAATTTAATTAATTCTTGCCTTATCCCAACATGGATAAAAACTTGTTGAAAGTGCATCTCTGACATATTGTTAAAACAAATAATAATGCTAAAATCAGAACTTTTCATGAAATTAGATTTTCTTTTAAGAGGACTAAGTCATCTGAAAATGAATAAATCACACATGTCTAGACAATGGTTTTACAACAACTTTTCTCCCGAGAGTTGTGAAATTCGATTCATGACATTGAAAATTGAATTGTCATAAAAAAATTTGTTTGACAGAAGTCTGATGACGCTTCCTCAAGACATGTGTATGGATTGCGTATTACATGAAGACATACGTACATTTTGGGGTGAATGACATAAAGACGCAAATCCAACTTCGGGAAAAAATTTGAGAAAATGTGTTAAAAGATGATTGTTCAGCATATGAAAATAAAATCTTTGAAAATATTTTGTTTATTCTGTGAAATGAAACATTAAACAGTATTGTGTTTATTAAGAAGGTCATATTTTTCAGAACATTTTCCTCCCAAAATCTAATTTTAGCACAAAAATGAGTTACATCTTTGTGTCACTGGAGCTGAGACATGTGACTAAACCTATAGACTAGACAGGTGCATAATGAGATCATCAAATTGAGCTTAGAGCAAGAACAACGCTTAACACTCACAATGCCTGAGGAAGAAGAAAAGGAAGGGGGATGGGTTGTCTTGGCATGGATGGATCCAGGGGGGGGGGGGGGGGGGGGGGGTCTGCAGCCGTGACCGGTTTGCCTTCCAGGACTTTGATATTTGCAAGTGCATCGAGTACAGGAGGGAATGCTAATTTTTGTTAATTTTTTGCAGTGTTAACCAATTGTGTACTTATGTGTGTATTTGAACTGTCAATGTGATCTGCAATGCGGCCATTTGGCCCTGTGAGATTGTGATTAAAATTGTAAACTGTTTTAAATAAATAAATAAATAAATAAATAAATAAATGAATTAGTTTTGAACAGTCTTATTGAAAGTGCCATCTCCAAACAAAAACGAAGATTATTGTGTGACAAGGCCAAAATATGGCGAAACAACAAATATCGATGGGCAATGAACATTTTCCTGATGCCATCTTTAGACTGCCTTGTTTCTGTATGCTACACTGTCTGTTTTCAGGGTGGGGGAGAGACAGAAATTCAGAAAATCATTTGCGTGTGCATTTATCAATTCATTTTTGGTATTGAGAAAAAACTACAAACTACAAAATGGCAGTTAGCATTTGGAGGAAGTTTGATAATGAATGTCTGTTTGCCAACAATTGGCATTTCAATTAACAGCAGGTCTATAGCTATTGGTTTTGAGAATCATTTGGATATGTGTAAGTAAAGTGTCATAAAGTGCCTCGAACCATGAAAAATCAAATGATGTCATCTAGGCCAAGAAAACAAATTATTGTGATGTGTCTGACCATTCTATGACTGGACAATAAACTGGACATCGTGCCATCCTCTCGCTTAGGGGCTGAAGTAGGGGGTTGTCATTTTTAAAGGGGCCTGAAAGGTTTGGGGTCCGCTTTGATGAGGTGTCTTTTGGTAAGGGGATGGGGGTGTCATAGGTTAAAGATCTTGGGATAAGATTGGAGGTATGAAATGGTATTAAGGCAAAAAAAATTGTTTGGATGCCCTCCACCGGCCGACCCTCTGAAAATTGCCTGACCTGAATCTCTCTGTCTTTTTTTTTTTGCTCTTCACTAAAATTAAAAAATCACCGTAAAGTTATCGGTCAATGTGTGGAATTAAACTTGAAAAGTCACTTTCAGATGTTCTTTGGCTGTTAATACTTCTAAGCCTTATTTTCCTCATACTTTGGGCTTAAAAAAAATGGAAAAAAAGCACCTTTTTTACCAACCAATGCATCCAAACAGTTTTTTTGGGCCTTAACTAAAAATGTACTAATCCAATGATAAATATTGTATCTCAAACGATAGATCATTATTCATTGAATTATTCATTTAGTGAAGGAGTGGAGAAACTTGCCACACAAATGATTAATGCTATGGGCCGTCCTGCATAATTATATGAGACAAGAGGCCACAGCAGTAATCAGTAATGAATTTACATCTATCTAATTAGATAGGACCACTTGTTTAAAAGAATCAAGTTAATGAATTTACCCCTGGCCTTATGTACAGGCCTATTCGGTTCTAGAACCTGACTCTTGTAGGCATATCTAAAGAGGACGAAGGCTGTATCCGTTGAACTTGTCTTGAAAATTTATTTAATTTGGTACATTTTTTGTGATGATAGATTTAATGAGAAGCAGATTCCACTTTGATCTTTACCAAGATATTTTCATATTAATGGCTCAAACATTAACTACTCTATCAAAACCCGAGAGTCAAGGTAATGTTTAAAATAGGACTTTCTTTGTAACTGTTAGATGCAGAATTATTTTTCTTACTTCGATGCCACTTATAGCATTTCTGAAATTTCAAATGAGCATTATCTATATTCTAGCATGACCGAGACAAAAATGATATTCATCATTCCACAAAACCCAACAAATTTGATTGCCATATTATAATTTGCTGAGACCTGCGTTATACATTTTATTCCGAAAATCAGGACACTTTGTGTAGTACAACTGTTGGGGGAGGGGAGGGGTGAATGGGGTGCAGGGCTCCAAATCGGATTTCATCAGGGCTTCATAGAACTTTCCTACTCAGGGCAAAACAGTAACAAATCTGAAATGGGCACCACGGCAAGCAAAGAGGGCACCTATGGCTATTGCCTTGGTTGCCTTAGGCTAATTCTAGCTTTAGGGGTGACATCTTAAATTTACCCCCTGGATCCGCCAACCTGCCGCTCTGCTAATAATAATAATTGAATTTCTATAGCGCTTTTTCCAGAGGATACAAAGCGCTGCTTAAAAAGACATATATTTAGCTACATTAGGAATTATAAAGATGGGTTTTGAGGTGTTTCTTGAAAAGGTTGAGTGATTTGGTATTACGGAGAGATGCGGGGAGACTATTCCAGAGTCGTAGGGCCAGGGACTGAAAAGAGTTGAAACCAGCCTGTTATTTAGACTTCGGAATCTTAAATGAAGGGGCACAGGTGGAACGGAGAGAATATGACGTTTTCTGCTGTTGAAAGAGTGAGGAGATATAATGAGGAATTGTCGTAGACAGTGATTTATAAGTTTGAACAATTGTGCGGTATTGTATTCTTTTGGAAACGGGAAGCCAGTGAAGTTCGTTAAGTAAGGGAGTGACATGACAATACTTGGGTTGTTGAAATATGATTCAAGCAGACCTATTTTGCAAACGTTGTAGCCTATCCAGTTCCCCCTTACTGATTCCACCAAGTAAGCTAGTAAATGATTAACCCATGCTCTACTAACACTTCCCTTCAGAACATGAAAGAGGCCACCAATAATGTTGTCGGAAGTGAAAATGATAACACACGTATGTGATGAACTTGAACATCCATCTTAAAGGCAATGTATATCATTGTTTTTGTTTTTAAAAATTCTCAACTGCCAGATTTTAAATTCTACCTAAAGGCTTGATAGTGTACATAATTGCTCCTTAAAGGGTAGATTATGTATATAAACTAAGCTTTGAAATTATTAGGCTTCGAAATCAGCATTGAAAACAGCTAAAATTCAATATATGACCTACATAGATACATTGTGCAGGAATAAAGGAACAGTGAACACTTAATTCAATTTTCATAGATATCTTGATAGTACCTGTATAGCTTCCTTCTTGTTTGCACTCTGTGTTTTTTTCCACCAATCTGAATGTAATTACATATGAGAATATTTTAGATAACAAATTCGGAAAGTGTGACAATGTCTTTAAGAGGCCAGTGGGTGTATGACTGTATCGCAACTAGTTGTGATGAGAAAGCATAAGTTTACCACTGAAACCTCTTAATTGTCTCTTAAAATAGCGAAATAAAATTTATTTGACCAAAGATGACATTTCAATAATTGATATGTCAAATATATTTTTGAATATATATATATGGAAAATTCACTTCCACTTTTGTCAATTGTTGCTTTACAAGAGGTAATGAAAGTCTGTATCATAAAAACTGATGTATTGCCTATAAACTTATCGATAAGAGTTTTGAATGTAAGAAACCAAAAATAGCAATGAACTTGGTTCAAGCATGGATGATATATATCAGGTTTCAAGATATATACGTAGCCTAAAGTTCTTGTATACTGTATGAGCTGAATTTTTTGCGATGGTTTTATTTTCACCAATTCTGCTGTTCTAGCCTTGCGAAAATTTCCACTCAGTATGACGCACATTCTTATGCAGACGAACACCTGCTTTGTGCATATATTGTATTCCTCATAACGACTCTCATTGGTTTTTTGATAGTGCAACTATAATCCGGGATGTGCATATTACAAGCTTTGCTTTTTCCTACCCATCCCTCCTTGTCAAAATCATAAATGCTTGGTCGTTTAAATCAACTCTTAATTTTTAAACACTTACCCTGTAAATATTTGCCTGCAATTTTCCTTTGTAATTTTGTTCAAATTACGTTTACTCGAAATTGTTCACACTTATTTTTTTTGTTACATTGTTTGTTATCGAAATGGAAATCTATAAATCAAATCAAAATCTGTCAAAAACACAAAAATGATTAACATGCTAAAATAAGCAAAAATATTGGCATAACAGTGGAACAGCTAGTAGTCTGTTTCAGCATTGGCAACTGACCTCTGCAAATTTCAACTGCCTTGCACTCTTCCTGCATCCTGCTCATACAAACTTTCACTTTAACATTATTCATTATTTTGGGGTTTGTCTAATTTTAGCGGTGTAATAACAAAACTGGTATGATTCATAATGGAATGGGTAATCCCTTTCCTCCATGGCGTGTCGTGTGTGTGTGTGTGTGCAGCGTGACATCATGACGTATGAAGCAGTAACAGGAAGGCCAACCGTGTCCATTCGGTTCTGGTTATATTAGTGAGGTTTACACTGGGGGTCGAAAGCTGAAGTTTTCAGAATCTATGAGAGAAATACGGAAGCCTATATGTGCAACGTGAAGACTGGCTTGTACAAGTTGCCTTAAAAGTCTTCTCATCTCAAACAAGGCGAGCTTGTATAAGTCGCCTCTTCACATTTTCTATAAAATAAGATTCCTATGCAAGTTAAATCCCCTTTGCGCTGAATGTATGCTTCCATATTTGTGTCATAGTTTCTGAAATCTTACGGTTTAAGCTCTGATTGTGAACCGAACTATTGTTTCATGAAGTGAATTCAGAAATGTTGTTCAAATTAAATTGATACTGAAGAATTTGTATGTCCAACGTTTGTAGATAAACTTTCAGTTCATAATTGAAACAGAAGCCATACATACATTTAGTTTAATTACTTTGTGTATTCATTTAAGTACTGCAGAAGTTTGAAAAAAAAGTTTTCACAAAGCATTTTTACCCTCTTCATAGCAAATCAGCTCTCTCTTTAATCACAACCAGCGCTACCCCATCAATAGGAGGACATTGGTTTTGATTTGCAAGTCATATTATATTATGCAACACAGGAAGACGTGCTATGAGTGTCTGATATACGTGTGAATTACGTTACGCTCTATGATTTATGTTCCGGTTGTTTTAACACAATGAAGAAGTGACATCGGATCGATGAATCACTACCGACAGAGTTTATGTAGAGATGATATGATCTAAATGATAGGAGGGGGTGGGAAGGCNGTGTGTGTGCAGCGTGACATCATGACGTATGAAGCAGTAACAGGAAGGCCAACCGTGTCCATTCGGTTCTGGTTATATTAGTGAGGTTTACACTGGGGGTCGAAAGCTGAAGTTTTCAGAATCTATGAGAGAAATACGGAAGCCTATATGTGCAACGTGAAGACGGCCTTGTACAAGTCGCTTTCTTGTCTTAAACAAGGCTTCTAGGCGAGTTTGTACGAGTCGCCTCCTCTCCTTTTCAATGAAAACAAAATGCTTTTACAAGTTGAATAACTTGCCTTTGCGCTGAACCTATAAGCTTCCATATTTCTGTCGCAGTTTTCGAAACCTTATGGTTTCGGCTTGAAGTATGAACCCTACTAAACTTGCCTTTGCATTGCACGTAGAAGCTTCCATAGCACTTTCCTATTTCTTAAACCTTGAAGTTGCAGATTTTTGTGTGAACCTATAGTTGCATAAAGAGAATTCAGAAAAGTTCATCTAATTAATTGATAGTGATACTGATGTATTTGTATGGCCCAGATTTGTACACAAATATTTAGTTTATTGAAACAGAAACCATACATACATGTAGTTTAATTACTTTATGTATTCATTAAAGTACTGCATAAATTTGAAAAAAGTTCTCGCAAAGCATTTACCCTCTTCATATAGCAAATCAGACTCTCTCTTCAAAGGAGAATAACCCCTAGAGGATAATATGTACCTATAAGAAAGGTGTCACATTTCTATACTATTTGGACTGGATCAAGCTCTACGATGAATTCAGAAAAGCGTAAATTTCCCAATATTTTAGAACAGACTATCGTCTGCGATCACATTACAAGGGGGCTGCCATTTTGTTCAGAACAGATATTTCGACAGTATCCATTGATATCATTCTCAATGGCGAGGAAAATATTCATAAAACCTTCAAATAGTTCAATCTTTGGCAAATGAAATACGTTATGTTGGAAAAAATGCATAGATTGTCAATATTTTAGTAAGCATTGTGATAAATAATTCAGTTTTCAAATCATCTGTTTATACTAAAGAAATTTACTTTCAGTGAGCTTGCCTGGCATAACAGAATTTCCATTATTCAGCAAGCCTTCCAGGTATTATATTCTATTGTTTGAATACAGGTGAAAACGTAGTGTTTTGTCAATGACCCTATAGTTCACGAATGCATGACTTTAAAAGGCCAACCTGTAACGCAGATGCTTCTTTTTGTTCTGGTCTTCATCTGATTGTATATCGCTTTAGAAAGTCATATACAATGGTTTAAATAGCCAACCGATAAAACAGATTCCTCTCTTTAACAGTCTACCGGCAGTGCTTTTTGATAACAATGGATAATGAGCATGATTGCTCCATTTTATCTCGGCCCTCTACAGCTCACATGTAGTACAGTCACCACCTCGTCAAACGCAATATTTTCCTGTTATTTGACATACACCTATGAAATGAATCTATAATCGGCGAATGCGCACTTTCATCAGAAGAATGCATTGGTGAATTNAAAGAGGGCACCTATGACTATTGCCTTGGTTGCCTTATTAGGCTAATTCTAGCTTTAGGGGTGACATCATAAATTTACCCCCTGGATCCGCCAACCGGCCGCTCTGCTAGTAAATGATTAACCCATGCTGTACTAACGCTTCCCTTCAGAACATGAAAGAGGCCACCAATAATGTTGTCGGAAGTGAAAATGATAACACACGTATCACTATGCGATGAACTTGAACATCCAACTTAAAGGGCCAGTGGGTGTATGACTGTATAGCAACTAGTTGTGATGAGAAAGCAAAAGTCTACCACTGAAGTATCTTACTTGTCTCTTAAAATAGCTATTGAATAGAATTAATTTGACGGAAGATGACATTTCAATAATTGATATGTCAAATATATTGTTGAATGTAGGCCTAGAAGATTCACCTCCATTTTCTCATTTCAATGTTTGCTTTACAAGAGCTAGTGAAAGTCTGTATCATAAAAACTAATGCATTGCCTATAAACTGATCAATAATAGTTAGGATGCAGAAACCAAAAATAGCAATGAACTGGGTTCAAGCATGGATGATATATATCATGTTTCAAGATATACATAGCCTAAAGTTCTTGTATACTGTATGAGCTGAATTTTTTGTGATGGTTTTATTTTTGCGAATTTCGCTGGCCTAGCCTTGCGAAAATTTCCACTCAGTATGATGCTCATTCATATGCAGACGAACACCTGCTTTGTGCATATATTGTATTCCTTACAATGACTCTCATTGTAATCCGGGATGTGCATATTACAAGCTTTGCTTTTTCCTACACATCCCTCCTTTTCAAAATCATAAATGCTTGGTCGTTTAAATCAACTCTTAATTTTTAAACAATTATCCTGTAAATATTTGCCTGCAATTTTCCTTTGTAATTTTTTTCAATTTACGTTTACTCGAAATTGTTCACACTTATTTTTTTTTGTTACATTGTTTGTTATCGAAATGGAAATCTATAAATCAAATCAAAATCTGTCAAAAACACAAAAATAACTAACATGCTAAAATAAGCAAAAATACTGGCATAACAGTGGAACAGCTAGTAGTCTGTTTCAGCATTGGCAACTGACCTCTGCAATTTTCAACTGCCTTGCACTCTTCCTGCATCCTGCTCATACAAACTTTCACTTTAACATTATTCATTATTTTGGGGTTTGTCTAATTTTAGCGGTGTAATAACAAAACTGGTATGATTCATAATGGAATGGGTAATCCCTTTCCTCCATGGCGTGTCGTGTCGTGTGTGTGTGTGTGCAGCGTGACATCATGACGTATGAAGCAGTAACAGGAAGGCCAACCGTGTCCATTCGGTTCTGGTTATATTAGTGAGGTTTACACTGGGGGTCGAAAGCTGAAGTTTTCAGAATCTATGAGAGAAATACGGAAGCCTATATGNGGAAATCAGGTTGTTTCAATATGAGCTTAATCTTTTCAAGCGTATAGACCTTCCTTGTGCCCAATACGCTGGCAACTCGTTGTAATGGAGGTCGCAGCAGTGACCTACTTGTTGCATGACCTTCTCTGGTCGATCTCCAAAAAAACTCTTGAGGCAATCTCGTGGAAGTGTTTTGACTGCTATCTTGTTGGGCAAACGCCCCTGTAATTCAAGCAATATGAAGAAGAAGAATTCGCCAAGAATCCATCTTTGATTCCAATCACAGCAAGTGTTCGTGAGAATGTAGCTAGTCTTTGAAACGGTTGTTTTTCTTGATGTGACATATTGTTATATTGCAATGGGAAATATTGACCTTGGAAATTTGATCTACCTTTTGTGTTACAAATTTTATGCTCGAGCACTATATTCAAGATATTTGAGGGCAAATGAATAGCATTGTGTTATACTGTGCTGCATCTGTTAGAGAGTGCATGCATAATTTTTAGTGTTCAAGAAAGATTTGGAACATTCTGTGATCCAAAAATATATGAACTTTCTTTACTCCTAAAAGAGGAAAAGGTTAGTTTAATTACTTCAAGCATTTGCATCATTTTTCTGAAAGTTACTTTTAATATTCTTAAACTGGAATTTACCATTTGTAATGCATGTGATATGCCCTATTGCATAAAAGTTGCGTTTAAATGCAACTCAAAGGTGCAATAAAAGCAAGTCCTAAATACAAGTTCCTGATTTGGTTTAAAAGTGAGTGGCGTTTAATTTTCTGGTCAGTTTAAACGCAAAGTTTTATGCAACAGTTTGTTTTAGGGCAAACAAATCTCATATATGAGACTTTTTGAAAATTTTCAACCATTGGAGCTTTTCAAAAATTGACATTAATTAGGCTCTATGATGAACCTTTTGAATACAAAAAAAATATCAACCTAAATGTAGTGATGAATCGTCATAGTAANAGCTGATGTATTCGCAAGTTGCTTTACATGCCTAAATATATCTATGTAGGATATTAGGAGTACATTTATGCTCGTATTCTATGTATTTTACGTCGAACAGATCAATACGTCATTGTTCCTGCGGTGTGCTATGTGCTTTAGCGCGGAAGAGCGTCGGCCTGAAATTGGCGGTGCGATCGGTGGTATTGTCTGCGGTGTGTGGGTTCGCGTTCATTTTGTACGTGAAGCATGTTCTGTGAGGAAGTACGACCGCACCAGGTTATTTTACTTTGCGATAATTAAGCCATTTCTAGGTTGATTTCATTCAAACAAACTATGAACATGCTCTAATTTACTATTGAAAAAATGCATTATGGTAATAATTTTACTGCAGCTCGCAAACTAGTTAAATATCTGAAGCGCCCTCCTCCCAAAACTAGTCTTTCCCTTTAAAGGGTATGTGAGACCAAAGATAATTATTTGCTAGTTGGTAGTACACACAAAAATATCAACTTCCCTAAACAAGCCATGGCAATGAAAAGGCGTTTAGTTGTTAGAATATTGAATTTAAAATATTGAACATTTTTATGATTAATGGAAAGATGACTTGGACAAAGACTAACTCACATGGTTAACTGATAGGATGTGCACGCAAAGAACGCACATGCATTGAAAAACCATCGCATGGAACCGAAGTCGAAATTGGACGCTATGCATCGATCTTGCATGAGCCGTTCATTAAATAATAATAATAATAATAATAATATTTCGGATTTATATAGCGCCTTTTCGGTCAGTATTGACTGGTCAAGCCATTTATTTACTTCCCACTCCTGAAATTAATGATCCCTATCTTGTCAGATGAAGTTATTGTGTGTTAATGTCACATATTCAAGTAATAGGAATTAAATGTTATTTTGTTTACCTCCAATACCCTTTCAAATGGTGAATTAAAACGGGGAAAGAGTTAATTTCAGAAAATCTTAGTTTTCACTCTTTTTTGAGCGACTTTGATCATATGTATTTGTAGACCTTTTAGTGATTTTGTCGGTCAAGCCAGAAAAGTTTGATACAAATCTTCACTCTTGACATGTGAAAATTGTCATTAGTCATTTTATTGAAATTCAGGTAGTTTATTCAAGGGATGCATATGTTAGAACAACTGGGCAATGGGCAGATTGAGTAATAGATGCAAATTTTATGCATACCTCTAACACAAAGGTTGTTCTTGACAACCTGAAAGCTTACCCGAGGCTTGCCAGACATAGCAACAAATAATGTATGCAAACTGCATTTCAATTATTGTAATTCAATTGTTGCAAACAGGTTTAAGAAATGCCATGTAACTAAGTTCTTGGACTAGAAACATGCAAAAATTTGAATATAAGAGTAAACCGGCCTATTCCACATGAGAGAAATCCAACAATTTAAATTACACAAGTCATAGTGCAGCATAAAAAAACGCATGATTTGTATCTGCGTGGAGCATATTTGATATGCTGAGGTGTTTAATCAGGAGCGTACAGTAACCTTTCTTCGGATTTAGAGGGCTTTCTTTATCCTTGGAATCAGTGTTTGATAGGTGACATGATGTGTAATAGATGACATTTACTTTACTGAGTGGAATTTTTCTATTGATCTCAGTAATACGCAATAAAGTCAGGAGGATGTCTTTGTTTTTGTATGTCTTGCGTATACCTTGATCTCGTTAAAGAGTTCCGTAACGACGTTGCAGAATGTAGGATGCATTTTTCATGGAGTTGGTCATGAACGCCTAACTGATGTAATGGCTCCAGATAATGTAATGTGGATTTACATCACTGAATATATTTCTCCAATTCTTTATGATTTTTCAAGTTTTGAAAGTGCAATCAATGTGTATGAGATTCAAGTTTTATGTGTTTTTCTTCTTCAATTTACGATTCAGTGCTCACACACATTTTGTTACTAAATTAGCTATATTTTGGAAATGACTTGATACATCAGAATTGAAGGCACCTTGGGGTAATTTCTTTATAGCATAGGAAATAAGATTGTTTCAATATGAGCTAAATCTTTTCAAGCGTATATACCTTCCTTGTGCCCAATACGCTGGCAACTCTTTGTAATGGAGGTCGCAGCAGTGACCTACTTGTTGCGTGACCTTCTCTGGTCGATCTCCAAAAGAACTCTTGAGGCAATCTCATGGAAGTGTTTTGACTGCTATCTTGTTGGGCAAACGCCCCTGTAATTCAAGCAATATGAAGAAGAAGAATTCGCCAAGAATCCATCTTTGATTCCAATCACAGCAAGTGTTCGTGAGAACGAAGCTAGTCTCTAAAACGGCCGTTTTTCATGATGTGACATATTGTTATATTGCAATGGGAAATATTGACCTTGGA
>BQKZ01003862.1:33103-52195 GCA_036244855.1 Temnopleurus reevesii
AATCTTGCGAGGTCTACCCCAAACACCGACAGACTTCAAGTTTGGTGTTGAGGCTGGTGTTGGTTTTGCTGCAACACCAACACCAGCGTTCAACACCGTACTTGAAGTCACTCATTGTGTATAGAGTCCACTTTCTACCCAAAGTGTTAGCAATAGCCTGGCCACAGATTGGCCGCAACTCGCTACATGTCAAATAAAGGGGTCTTTGAGAGGAAGGGGTCCCCCCATGCCTCAGTGTGAACCATGTGGTGCTACACATGAGTTGAATTATCATGTCTAGCATCTGTACATCAGTTATGATTTTCAGAGTAAGAATGTCTAAACTGTATTAGACCCTGTTCACATAGATTTTAGACCTGCATTTAAGTGTAAACGTGTGCTGGCCGAAATGCAGCACAGAATGTCGATCTGCATTTGGATTAGCTCTTGAGACTGTCCCAGGCCAATGTGGCCAGTCTATATCTATAAAGATTGTATCTCTTTGATTCTTTTTATGTAGAGCATGACAACAGGGGGAATATTACATAATAGGCCAACTCATATGTATGTACTTTTGAGTGTGAAGATACTAAATTTGGGGAGGCTACCTGGCTTATACATTGTAAATTAGGACAGATGATGTTAAAGGGACACTAAACTATAGCTCGTACTTCAAATTTGCTCATATGCTTGAGTCCTATGCTTTTCAAGGTATTAATTTTAAATTCTTGTGCTCTCTCTAGCCTGTTGATAATTATTGGTCCCTAATGCTATTTCGTGTGTAAGCTTATCAGGAAAAGCTTGTGACAATTCAAATATTAAATCATTTTTTGCTATTTCAACAGGTTTTTCAATTGAATATGACGTGTGTGATAAAAAAAAGAGTAAATTCCTACAGTGTAGGGTGGAAACACCATATTTTACTATTATCTTTAAACAAAAGTATTATGTCCTTTTTCGCACAAATGACATTTTCCTTCAAGGCAAGTGAATTTGGGTTATTTCTAAGTTTGCTTGCTCAAGTACTTGAAAAAGTTATTTAGGATCCTGAAGATGGATAAATAGAAAAAATGGCATTAAAGAAAAATAAATAAAATGGAAATCTAGAGTAGATGTGAAGATACACCAAATCAGAAGTAAATATTAAGATCTGCATTCTGGGGGTGGCACAGGAATATAGCAGAGGGGTCGTAATCCATAGGGAAATATGCCAATGACCGCAAAGTTATTGTATGCAGAGGGATGAAAATAGACCGGAGAAGACAGGGAGTATAAATCATAATGTGGGTAGACTGCCCATAGGGCATTGCAAATCATATCCCCCGTTTATGACGAGGCCGAAGTGGTGAATTTACGGAATGTCACTCGAGGAAGATTTGTCGAAAGTTCAAAGAGAATTTCTTATCTTCAGTGTGGATGATGGAATATTTTCTGTGGAATTTCTGTTGCAGTTTTTTTTTGTTCATTCTCAAGTTTAATGATGGAAATGTTTTTGTCTTTAGATTTTCTTTTAATTATGAATTTGTTTCTTATTTAAATATTATTAATTAATAGATTTATTTTGATATTCATTTCCTTTATTGTGATCCTCACAATGAATCATTGTAGAGTACAAATATTAGATGAAGGAATTCAATTTACCACTAGGAATTATAAACTGACCTTACATTCACAAGAAATTGTCATGAATGTGCGATTAAGTGCATTGTATAACATATTCTACATACATATAGCCAAGACATTATTGTTTCTACAAACATGCATGTAAATTGTAGCCCCCACATTTCCTGTATATATTGCAAACCCACATACTTCTCATAGATTGTGCACTCATTGATTATGTGCCCTATAGTACATCTTAAAATGCAGGACTTATCCTTAGCATAACATTGTACGCATCCTTCCAATCTTTAGACATCATTTCATATCTTGGGGGGCTGCCTTCCCGAAGGTTTGTTTATACGATGGTCTTGCTTGCGGATCCATTTGGATATTGTCTTCATTACGTGGATAGCTGCATGTGGGACTGGTGACCTGTCCGTCTTGACAAGACGCAGGGCAACGTTTTACATTTCATGATCACTTTCTAATTTGTAGTATGCACTAGCAGGGTGAGAGGGGTTTGGACATTTCATCAGTGTAAGTAGAAGTTTGTACATGTAGTAGAAGTAGGAGGAGTAGTAGTACAGTCTAACCTCATCATAACAAGGTCGTTGGGACCAGAAAAATTACCTCTTAATATTGAAATCTAGTTATACCAGGGCGAAAATACGATAAAATGCAAAGCGATAGGACCAGGAAAATTACATTGTTATTACGAGAGCTTGTTATATAAGTGCTCTTTATAGCGAGGTTAGACTGTAGTAATTTTTGTTGTATTAGTAAATATCTTGTTTTTCATAGTTTTAATCTACTGCACTGTAGACAAATTTCCCATATTGCCCTATGATTGGTGTACAAGAGTAAGGGTGTTGCAAGTAGGGCCCATTGATTAAAAAAAGCTTCCGCCTTTAATACCCCCTAGTCATCACAAGTATTAATTTTTTAACATTGTATTTATTTTTTGTATTACTATGTTCATTTATTTTAATTTATATATTTATATTCTATCTTCTGTATACATACACGGACATGCTGAAAAACAGCCATCCAAGCTGAAAGCATGTTTTTACGTTCTGAATTGAACCTTAGGACCCCCCCCTCCCATTTTTTAAAATAATCCTCGGCAAAATAATAGAATGGGGGTGCACTAGTTCCAGCTCCTGAAAGCCTATTGGTCAACGAGCTGTCAATGGCCGTTTTGAAAATTTTGAATGCATGGTGTAATAATTGGCCGGCTGCGCAATTCAAGTATCATTAAAATAACTTGAAATACATCTAATATAGCCATCTTCGAGCTTACTTGATTGGCGATCGATTATCATCATTTATACCCTTTATCGTAACATTAAATTCTTAGAATGTCAGATTTTAGCTCGCAAAAGTAATATTCTATCTTTAAAACTAAACTAATTCAAACAGGTGAGCTTCATTTAAATTACTAGTGACATGGTCACTGTATACAAAATTGCCAATAGAGATGTGGTTGACATGGATTTTTGACGTATTTTGCGAGGCCAGTCACATTGTGTTTTGAGGCCATGGAAGAGGAAATTATCCTCTGACTCATCCAGTTTGGGGCCAAGGAGTGTAAACTTTTCGGGAAAGTTTATGCAAGTGTATAAACAATGAGGATTTTTTTTCTCTTCCTTTTATCTTGTTCTGATCGGACTGAGCGTGAATCAGTCACATGTGATTTATAGATCAGATGATGTGGAACAATGTTTGAGAAGGTAAAAAATTGTTAAGATGCTCTCCACTGATGGACCCTCTGAAAATTTACTTTTCACTCAAATTAAATAAAAATTATTAAAAAAAATTATGTGAAATATAACTTGCAAAATCATTTAGTAGTTGAAAATAAATGTTCAAAAGATGCAAAGTACATGTACGTAATATCGGTTTTCCTACGTGGTATCGCTTGACACTATGACGGGAGAATTGCCCTGTATATTCTCAGTATAAAGTTTTTGTAATCATTAATTATATAACGGCCGCAAAATGTTTTTAAAATTTGAATATCATTGTAAAAGACTGAATCTTAGAACCACAGTATATGAGAACGTAAATTGCAAAAGCTGTAAGAACCGAATGTGTCGTTTGGACATCCTCTTACACCAAGCAATGGGCATCCTCAAGGAACAGAGCCCCCCCCCCCCCCCCGAAAAAAAGGTTTAAAAAAAAAACATTTTTTTCGAAGTGCAGTCCTCAAACTATAGTCTATATACATGGAAAATATATCCTTGGCCACTTTTGTTGTACATTTTATTGTATTTTCAAGCATTGATTAGAAATAAAGATCTAGAACAGAAAGAACTAAGCTTGACCAAAATTAATGAAAATAATTCTATTCTGTCTTGTGTTAGTTTGATAGGATTATATTAGAAATCAGATTTCTTCTGAATGTGCATTTTGATGATCAGAATCTGTGTCCAAAAATTCCAAAATGTTAAAAATGCTACATATTATTCATACCTGATGATTGATGATTTTAGGGAGACAAAGAATGCTCTTTAAACCGATAGACCAGTTTTGGGAGGATGGCGTTTCAGATATTTGTGAGCTGTAGTAAAAGTATTACCATAATTCAGTTTTTCAATGGCAAATTAGAGCATGTTCATAGTTTGTTTGATTGAGATCGATCAAGAAATGGCTTTATTATCGCAAAATAAAAAATGATGCTGCGGTCTCCCTCCCTAGCACAACATGCTTCACGTACAAATTTAATGCGAACTCACACACCGCAGACAATACCACCGATCGCACCGCCCATTTCAGGCCGACACTCCCCCGTGCAAAAGCACTTAGCACACCGTAGGAATGATGGCTGATTGACGTGTTCGACGTAAAATACTCCAAAATACGTACAACTTTCTCTCCTTATTTCGTACACAATATTTATGTATGTAAAGCAACTTGTGAATACATCAGCTCGTTTCACATCACTTTCTGCATCCCGACCATTACGAATCTATACCTTTAAGAAACCTAATTTAAACACATGTAATGAGGTGTGACAAATGATTTTTCCTGAAAGGCTTTTATCACAGATGCATCATGCTCCAATCAAATTAACTAATGTTCTGGCCATTCAACTTGAGGGCAGTGTTTTCCGTGTTAAAAGGCAACAACTTATTTTGCCCGAGCATGTGAACAAAAGTTTTACATATTTTACATTGCATTTAACATTAATTAGCATTTTGTAAGTTATCTCTCTCTGTACCATGCATGTTGCATTGTGTACAAGTTCCCCCTCAAGTTAGAAATTAACATTGATGCAGTTAATCTCAGAATTACATTGCATTTAACATTAGCAATTTGTAAGGTACCAGGTACCTCTGTACCATGTTGCACTGTGTACAACTCCCCCCCCCCCCTCAAGTTAGAAATTAGCATTGATGCAGTCAATCCCAGAATTTATTATTTTTCTCAAATCATCATTTCAAGAAAATTCCTTTACATTAGTGATTTTTTTTAAATGACAAAATGGTAACTTCATTCAGAATTCCCCTTTTTTAATTGTAGGTTAAATATGTGAGTGTTTTCACAAAGTGATGGGAGCTAAAGGGTGTAGCAGCATAAAGACAAAGAAATTCTGACAAATTCTGATACAATGCAAATTTGTCATTTTGCTTATGATTAAGATTCTGCTAGGATCGAAAGCTCAAGCTCTTTTTTTGACTTCATTTTACTCCACAGCTCTCCATTATTGGATAAGAAGTTTCAGCAGTTCTCTTTATTCATTTACAATGCAAATTCAACGGGCATCCTTTCTAACAACGTGTTAATTGTTGGGATGGACACGTTTCAATGGATTTGCAATACATTTCGTGTGAAAATACCCTCTGGCTCCCGTCACTTCGTGGAAATGCAGACAAATTACTAAAGAAGGATCATGTCTTAAAAATTATCATTTTCGTTTTCTTATGGTTTACTGAGCGATCTTGGTATTAAGGGGACACTGACTTGAGCTTCTGTTTCTGCCAAATGCAAAATTTCAACCACCACCAAGAAATCATTAGCTATGTTCAACAATGTAGATATATTTAAGAGAAGAGTCTACCCTAAATGATATTTTTTTCAACAAGAGCAGAAAAATCAAATGGACAGGACAAAAAAGTTTGAGAAAAATTGGACAACTTATAAAAACGCTATTTTTTTCAAATCTTGAAAAATTCAAAACATTTTTTTTTAAAATACTTGTCCGATTTTCTTCAAAAACTTTTTTGTTGTGCTCACCCAATTTTTCTACACCTGTTAAAAACGGGTTATTTTGGGCTAGACTCTTCTTTCAAAATGTGTTGCCAATTAGGCATTATAATCGATGAAAATTTTGCGTGGGATTGTTATTGATGATGATTGCTTCAATAACTTTCATTTCCACTAGCTGTCAAAATATAAATTTATCTCCTTCTGAAGAAGCTGCTATTAATTGAGATAATGAGAAGGGATTTGGAGTGGAGAAAAATGTCGTACCACATCGAAATTCATTTCCTTGTTGACGATTTCAAGTGGTCCGATTCTATGAATAGCAGTTTCTTAAGATGTAGTTACATTACAATGGTTAAAGGTAATGGTCAATAAGTGAAAGTATAATTTATAAAGAGAATTGTTCAGAATTCTTAAAAGGAGGTTTATGGTTCCAAACCTTGCTTAATCATATCGAAAACTTTCAAAGCAAAACCTTCTTGTCTAAAAAATAGAAATTTCATGGGAAGTGCATTTCACACGGGTGCACTCTTAGGACGTTTGTCAAAAGTTTATCCAACACAACACACAATTGGTTAAAATATATGTCAAAATTTGGTAAAATTTTGCTCGTGTTGGTACATCTACCCAACTATCCACACAATTGGTTAAAATATATGTCAAAATGTTGTGAAATTTTGCTTGTGTTGGTATATGTACATCTACCCAATTATCCATACAATTGGTTAAAATATTTTCAACTTCTTGTGAAAATTTGCTAATGTTGCTACATGAACATGCAGCTATTGGTAAAAATGAATTCAACTTATGTTCAACTTTTTCTCATGTTGGTTAAAATCTAGCCAATTGCTGAGTGAACGTTTTGAAGCCCAGTGTTTGGTTAAATATTTTCTCAATTTCTCTAAAGCCAGCGCTGCACTAGCCCGAGTTTCCTTGATCTCGAGCTTTTAGCCCGATCAGCCATCTTTGCAATTAATCTCGAGATTGGCAATCTTGGTCTGCACTATAGCGAGTTTGGAATCTCGAGCTTGTCTTTTTCCAAGATTTAGCGCGAGCACGAGCTGCATTAGCCCACTCTGAGCTTGGTCTAGTTCTCGAGCATGTGCAGTCTCGGAACATAAGCACGTGGTTGTTGTGCGAAGAAACTTGTACGTAGTGTTCGTAAATGGGCCTAGCTGTCATGCTCCGCTGCGCCCACACAACGCCATGAATAAATTAGCCGAGTCGCAGAATTAGCCCAAGCGCGAGCTGCACTATGGCAAATACGAGCGAGTTAGTGAGCTATTTCCCGAATTAGCTCACTATTTTGGAAACTAGCCCAAGATATCTTGGGCTTGTTAAGCTCGAGATATTTCAGTGAATTAGCTCACTGTTTGCATCTGCACTGCAAATTAGCTCAAGCTAGTTCTGATCGGGCTATTTACCAGGATCAGAGCTAGCGAGCTAATTAAAAAACTCGTTATAGTGCAGACGCAGCTTAAGAGTGTATGTAATAGTGACGTAAGATTTCAGATTGCCTATGAACACACCAGACTCTATTTTTAAAATGACCTGCACAATTATGAACAGGATCCAGGATCTTTATTTGGTTTTCTTTTCAAGTGATGCCAACATTAAATTTTTTTTCGTTATGATGTTCTCATGTATAAGTGTCACCTTTGCTACCATTCGGCAAAAAAGATTGCCTGGATGCCCTCAATTGCTGTTTTTAAAAGAAGTGTACATCAGGGGAAAAAATCATTTATTTTTTAATCGATATTTTTGTTATTTGTTGTTTTTTTAAGAAACATAATTCACACAATTTGTTATGAAAAAAGGACTTGGAAGGGAGTGAAAAGCCTAAGATCATCTGAAAATGACTCTTCTGGGGGCCATTTCATCAAAAGTAGTCAGTGCGACAAGCGCCCATGTTCCGACAGTTACTATAGGAATAGTCAGTGGCAGTGGTTTTAAGCCAATCAGAATCAAGAATTACACTGGGTTTGTCCTCGCTGACTAATTTTAATGTTGACAAAGTTTCGTGAAATGCCCCCCCCCCCCTCCCCGGTTTGTTTATAATGTTGCTGTGATTTTTCAATTTGAATGAAAAGTGGAAAGAAAAAGAAAAAATGTTCAGATTGGACCATTTCCAAAGGGTTGGTCAGTTGAGGGCATCCAAAGAATTTTTTTGCTTTATTCTGATAAATTTGGTTTTAAATAGAAATAGGATCCTAGTACTTTATAAGGACTGCATGTGAGATTTTGTTCGGCCATTCAGTAGAGTGTTCGTCATTATAGTGTGGAAGTACTGTGTTTTAATTTAAACAGAATAGCAAAAAAAGTGCTGTGATTCTTTAGTTGCTAGAAACATGGCCATTGAAGGAATACACAAAAGTGATTTCACTTTTTTTTAATTGAAAAATTGTAAATATCTTACTGTTTTCCGTTTTATTGTAAAGTCTATTATGTTATGTGATGTAGTGCAGATGTTCTTGTTGTCATTGTATATCATCAAAAATATGATTTATGAATACGTATCCTGAATTTCATAAGATAAGTGCAATACTATCAACTATGTAGGATACTTGTCAGATAAGTGTCTAGGAAGTGATTGGCAACCATATAGCCAAACAAATCATGTTTTTGTTGTAATCTAATAAGTATGTCGTCATGCTATTGTAGGGTTGTTAGTTTTGACATATATACCGCAGTTTCATTTTATCATGATTAAACTTTTCTATGTAATTCTGATCTCTGTACATGTCAGCTTTCCAGACTACTGTAATTAGGCCGCATACATTTATCTTACGAAAGTCCCATAGATTTTAGGATCAACTACTTGTGAAATTTGAGGATTTAATTGCTGTCTTTACAGATAGATGACTTTAGTTTGTAAATTGTGAGTGAAGTTATTTAATTAGCTTTTTTTTAATAATGAAGATTATGAATATTCTTGAGCAATTTCTGGACTCCTGTATAATTAGCCTGAATAAATTTACCTCATGAAACTCTGATAACTCTCAGTATCAACTACTTGTGAAATTTGAGAATTTAATAGCTGCTCCCAGTTTCATGTTAGAAGTTGATGCTATAGAAAAATCCTAGCTGAAATTTCCCCCATATTACATTAATTTACTAATGATATTTTAAGTATCCGCAATCCTATGCAATTTGTTTTACAAATTTATCTAGAATATTGATAGCTTCATGAATATGTTTCCTATCCATTGTACAATGCTTGTTTCACATTTTTTTGCAGAATACAAGGGAAGGGAATTTCTCTTTGTCATTATGAATTGTCATACATGCATTGTTAGTGTTTGAATGTAGCTGTTTTCTCTGTCCAAAATCTTTTTGTGTCTTTTGCCCACTGTGAAGTCTCTTGAAGTTTAGTTGTGAACTGAAGAGAATTGCATAATTTTTCATTAAACTGAATTCTTGCTTGATAAATTATTTTATAACTTTTCTGTGTATAACCCTCATATGACAATCATAATTTGTGTTATGATAGGCTCTCTGTCTGGCTTGTTAAGTCCATGGTCCTGACAAATATTTATGTTGTGTTCATTGAAGGAACAAACAGAAATTGTTTTTGCTTGTTGAATAGAACTTGGAACTTCCTTTATAGTCAGAACATTTCTATATAAGTATTGGTATTGCATTTGATTAGAATCTCCTTTGCAAGATACTGAATGACACTTTGTCGTTTGTGGCCTTCTATAATCTCTTTTGTAGAGAAAAACTTGACATAATTATGTAATGTATCAGGGTAACTGACAAATGTTAATCTATAGGTTTCTGCATACAACTATTTTAGAGAATAAACACCCTTGATTGGTACCATTCTATTTCACCTTGGTTGAGTGCAGCATGATTTGAATGAATTTCTTGCGGAAGGGATTGAATGCCATGATATGGCTTGGATTAAATTCACGACATTAAAATTTAGGCAAAAATCTTGGAATAAAGATTCCTTCCAAGTACCCTCTCACTTCACCTGGGTTGAGTACAGAATTATATGTATGAATTTCTTCACAAAGGAAATTAACGCTATTGCCAGGATTCAAGTCTATGACGTCATTAAAAGACACAAGTCTTGAGCACTTGTCTGCGATTCTCTGCAAAATGTAGGCAAAATGTATCTAAAATGTGACATTCGGAAAGCATGTGTGCAAACACTAATCCTGTAGACAAATGTGAATCATGGCATGAGTATTGTCTGTTGCCATGGAGATTTTAAATGTGGATATTGCCGAGTGTGATTGAATCCCAAGGCCAAGGCATATCTCCCCGCTTTAAACGTCCCATGAGTGGCCGCTGACTAAAATACTTCATGACTGCTCGGAACTAAGTTTGTTTTTTTCGACAAAATTAGCTAAGTGCATGATACTATGAGTCAAGTGTATGAATGATCGGAGCTATGCGAAAGCTCTGTATTGGGACATGGGACAATAATCAAATGGCCAAATGAAAAGGAGTTCCAAAACGTGTGTAATTATTTTGAGCATAGCAACAATATTTTTCATAGATATATAGAGATCTCCTGAGAACTGTCTTTTTAATATCCACTAGTCTGAAACGTGAATAATGGAGAAATAGAAGATGTCATTTAACTTAATGTGTATATGGTTGGGTATACTATATATTCAATTAAATTTGAAATGAAAATCTCATTTTCATTTCCAGAGAAACCATCTATAAAAAAAACCCATGGAATACACATAACAAAGGATAATAGATTCGAACATGAAGTTTAATGAGAGCATGTGTATTAAATACAAGTGGATAATTAAAAAAAAATCAAAAATACTTCTGCAGGCTTTACAAACAGTGTCACATTCCAAAATGATCAGACATTTATTGATAATGATACCACCCAGGTAAGTGAAGAAAAGTACCCAAAATACAGAATACGCTAATATGTTGTCATGAACCGCTGTTTGATTGGTTATGATTCGGAAGCTAGTTGAATAATTTGAAGGAAGTTTTCTCTTCAAGGACTGCACTACATTCATTTCCTGGATGTCATTTCCCATTTGATTAAAGGCACAGTTTAGTTTTGGTAAGAGGTATAGTCGATTAGGCCAACGATAAAGTTGTTCGGTTGCCCTCCACTGACCCATTCTCTTCATCATATTAAATGGCAGGACGTCCATGGGGGCTGAGATGACAGTCTGACAAGCAAAAAATATGAAGTCACTTTGCTTAGATGATGAAGATCCTACTAGGATCGAAAGCTCAAGCTCTTTTTTTACTTGATTTTAATCTACAGCTCTCCTTTATAGACTGGTTTATTAATATTGTCAAATTTATGCACGTTTCTTGTCAATGAGCTTAGTTATACAATATTCTTTCAACCTGTTAACCATTGAAATACAATATCTGGAATCCAGTTTGCATACATTACTTGTCGCTATGTTGGGCAAGCCATGGGCAAGCTTTTTAGTTGTCAAGAACAACATTTGTGTGTAAAGAATGCATAACATTTGCATGTATTAATAAACCTGCCTATTCAAGTACACTCTATCTTTAATTTTATTATCAACTTCCTCTTCCTTTATATGATGAAAAATTTGCTGACCAATGGACTCTGGTATTTCAAGGAAATGTTACCTATAAGACAACACCAGAAAATTTGTTAATTGAAAGGCCATTTTGAAGAGTTTTTCGTCTTAGCTATCCCTCATTTTGTTTCTTCTATTTTAAAAACACAGAATTACATATTAAATTTGAAATCATTAATGTACCATTACTACAAAATAACTAATTCAAGTGATGGTGAGCTGTATTCAAAGTTGTTAGTTCTCAAATCATGCAATCAATACTGGACAGAGTTGGAAGAGGAAGTGCTCCCTCTATCACTAATATTCTGTACAACCAGCTTGTGATATTCTGAGGACTATCGGTGGTTTGATAGTTTGGTTTTATCAAATGAACTTCTCAATTGTATGTAAAACCAGAATTTTTTCGAAAGCGACCCCCCCCTCACTTCAAGGGAGCCCATAGCCTTTCTTTTATACACCATTTGTGAGTTTAAGATTTTTAAAAAATCTTCTGTAAGTTGGTACAGCCTCGTAGCAGCCAACTATTACTGATTTTTTTTTTAAATACTCAGAAAAGATTAATAATTTTGGCAACATTAGCAGTATGTATTTCAATTTCAAATATGTAAAAATTCCTGATTGGTAACAGGATCATTATACATTTTTCATTCAGTCATGTTGGCAGCTATACATTGGCCATGTGAACACATTCATTTTCCCTATGTTTGTGCTCTGAGAGAATCATTTGGATGCCCCTTGATTTTGGTTATAGCCCCCTCTACAGCCCTTGTTTGAATAATGGGTGTGACCAGTGTATGTTATGTAAGAAGCTGTTGGGGTCTTCAGTGTATGTGTGTCACTGCTATGTATATATCTGGAGTAGAGAAAGACTGCCAGCAAACCACACTGACCAAATGCTATGTAATTGGCTGGATTTCTTTGTTGATGCAAATGTTCATGCAAATTTATGCATAATGTTGATAAAACCTGCTGTTATGTATATATGGGTGCTCATTACAACCTTTATGATTGCCTCTTGATTCTGTTATAACAACTGGACACTCGATATGAATTGCATTGCTTTTTACTCACTGTATTAAAGAAAATGACACTCCTTGGATGACTATGTTTTCTTCTTTGTTGATTTCATGCTAAGACCTTGTTTTTATCGCTTAGATATTAAATGTTTTATACTTGGAAACAAATTACCAGAGAGGGTGCGGGTGTGGGAGGCGCGTGCTGTAGATGATTTAGACCTTGTCAAGTGATGCTTTTCTTTGATAATATTTTACACAGACATGTAAGTAATACATATAGGTATGTAGAGTAGGCCTATTGCAGCATCAATACAAAAATGATAAAGAAGAAAAAGAAGGAATGGAAGACAAAGGAGAAATATTTGAAGGAAACCTTGGCCCCTTAATGAAGAGACATAGTATATTCCTTTGTGCATATTAATGCACTGCACTATTATATGAAGGTATATCTTTAATACTACACGTTATATGAATTACATGTATGCTATAGGCCTACACAAGGAATTTGTCCTGAAATGGGGCTCTCTTCTCTATACAAGGAAACTTTTCGAATTGCATTGATCAAGGGAAGAAAGCATATCTTTGCAATGCTTTATAGGGTATATATTGTGACAATAGTCCAATAACAATAAGAATAAGGGGTAACTTTTGGACAGAGGGTGAGTCCCTGTGAACGAACAATGGAAGAAAGTGGTTCCAATGCCCAGGTAAGAATAAATTGCTCCGTAGCTGACAATAGATGAAGATAGCACCTCACCTCAAAAAAAAATAAAAGGGGGAAAAGGAAAGCTATTTATTATGTTGGTTGTTTGGATGCATTCTGAAGTCAATGGGGGATATGTTAGTGAAAAGGCAGTGAATGGGCTAGCTGGGGCTATTATGGGTCTGCTCGGAATGGACTGACCATTCTCTTTTGGTCCAGGCGTCTGTAGGAGCACATGGCTTGAAACGAAAGGACCCTGGATGGTGGGGGGAGAGAAAGGCGGGAATGGTTATCCCATTTACCTATGTGCATGGGGTGTGGTGATTAGAGGCCGGTAATTCCACCCCTCCCCTCTCATCACCACCACCACCATCATCCCCATCACTGCCACATCCATTAGTCTGCAATATCATGCTCAATGTAGACAGTTTATTTCAATTGTCCTGTCCCACTGAAGTGTTCAGAATGGCTAGATGGAAGACTAGCACTGCAACCTGCTTGCAATGTGTCCAGCACTTGCTGTGTAGTCTTCCCCTCCATACAAAGTTTGTCATATTGTGGAAATTTGTCTATGTACATAGACCAAACCAAAGTTGATAGAATGGCGATGGGGGGATGGACGCTAATAATGTAGCTACGAGTTGTAATCTCCCCTCCTGATCACATTTCTGCCTTCTTGTATGCAACTCTTATGTCATACTTTGTAAATATTGTATATATTCACTTGAAATGTTTACAAACTTTTGTATTTCATGCTTGATTATCCCCAATATCTTTGAGGTGACACGGGAAAATAAATTGTCATTGTCATTGTCTTACAAACTATATGAATTTGGTCTAATTTTAAACACTATTATCAGCACTATTAAGAAAACTGCTTTATTGACTGGGACTATATTTACAGACTAGTCGCCAGCAGTAAAAACAGCTTGATATACTCCATGTATGGAATAATGATTCTAGTGACATAAAAAGACCCCCAAATGAATGAAAACAGAAGAAAAATACATTTCCTCTTTTCTCCCATTCATGTGTGCAGTCCCTGATTTTTGTTACATACTCATAGAAAGAATGTTTTGTTTCCTGTCTCATTATGTTTGCTTCATGTTGTGTGTGTTCTTTTTCCTTTGTGCAGAACATATAAACTATTTTTTTGACAAATGAGTGTTCATGCAATATGCTACAGGTTAAATAAACAAACTCATAAATTCTTGTCTTTCACAGTATCTCTGGATTTTTTTCCAAATTTGGAGATTATATCACAGACCCTCCATGATCTGTAAGGCCAACAAAAAAGAATTGTTTGGAAGCCAAAAATTGATTTTCCTGAGAAATTGTGCTGGTTGGTCAGAAAAAGTTTTTTTGTTTGTTTTATTTTTTTTCCAACACAATTCACACAATACATTATGAAGATAAGACTTGGAAGGGAATGAGAAACTAAAGGTCATCTGAAAATGACTTATCAGGTTGTATTCCACACGTTTATACTATGATTTTCATGTGATTTTTGCACTGTGTGTGAAATTTTTTTCTTCTAAAGTTCAGGTCGGGCCATTATCGTAGGGTTGGACATCCAACCCTAATTGGAAAGATTCGATTTTGTGAAGAAAATATTGGCACGTTAGTCAGTGGGCCTGATTCAAAACTCTTATGGGGTGTTGCTCAAAATCAACTGCAAATCATCTGCAACTTTGCAAATTGTAACGCGCATTTATATTTTTGCAACTTTTGAACAACACCCCCTAAGTGAAGCTAAATAATTTTTTAATGAGCAGGTCACTAATGACTAGGTTTTTGTAATTAGATCAATTAAGCTGTCTTCATCATCATGCATTTTATACCGCTCTCACGTACCAAAAAGTGAATAAAAAGCGTTAGAAATGTCATGGCCAAACGAAAGGAGCGATAACTTCAACAGCTGCTTTTTACCATTATTTTCTTCCACATTAGACAATGCATGTACGGTCAAGTTTTAATGCCAGATATTCAGGCGCCTCATCCTTCCATTTCATCCTTACGATAGCGATAATGAATCACTTCTGAGTATTTTCTGTAGATGATGATTTAGCCAGTCCGGGGGTAGTCCAGTTGAGGACTCTGTTTTCTGATATCACCTTTCTCTGGTCATATCCTTGCCCTGAAGAAACAAGGACTACAACATTCAACCACACAGAGTCCTACATATCCCATCTGCAACTGTATATATGTCCAGAGGAAGGTGCTATTAGAATACAGAGTCCTCAACTGGACTGACTATCCCAGGGGCTGTTCTGACCATGATAGTAGAACCATGGAAGTATAAGAACATCCAAGGTAGAACAAGCTAGTTTTGGACGACACTGAAATTTTATCGCCATGTTGCCCAGATCTCTCTGGACTGGCAATAAACAATGCAAAAGGCACCGAATGCTCGCAGGGACGGGTGCCAGTAGATTCATGTACCAGTTTCAATCACATTTCAGTAGTAAAATTGATGACAATATGCGACATGCATTTAATACTTTAATTTAATAGCCCAATTAAGTACATGTACTTGGAATTGTTTATCCCCCTTGTTTTGGGAATGTCCAGGACATATGTACAAAATTATTGAACAGTGATCCGTATAAAATTTAATTTGATACAATTTAAGGCCTATACATTATTAACATCATTACAAAGAAATAATTTTAAGAATTAAAAAAGTGATGCTATTGGCACAACGAAGCTGCAGGATTTTGTAAGGAAAGTTTGATAGCATTCAGAATGTTGGAACATATATAGATTGATAGCCTAAGGGGGTGTTGCTCAAAAGTTGCAGTTGATCGCAAGTTGCGGTTGATCGAAATACGCCAATCAAAACCAATGTTTCATGCGCGTATTGTTAAATGCTCATACCGTGCGCGAATGAAAATGCGAAATACAATAGGCAAAGTTGCAGTTGATTTGCAGTTGATTTTGAGCAACACCCCCTAAGAAGAAGACCTACACGTCCAAAGGATTTTCATTAGCAGCCTGAAGTATGGATTAAGAAACGATGTCAAATTCAAGATCCTGATTCATCATCATTAATCAAGACAGTTACGCTATAAACATGAAGGAAATTGAAAGAGGATGAAATGAGCAACTTTGTATTCAAACTGTCGTATTAAATGGCTCACGAGAAGCATATAACATTCTTACTTTCAATTCAATTCAATTTAATTCATGTTTATTAGTAAAACACATAGAAATACTAAAATAAAAGTCAGAGGACTAATGGTATTTTGTTTACAAACAATACATGACATAAGTCAACATATCATTTACATTCAATATCATACAAAGAAATCCAGAGCGGGGGCCCCATAATGTAAATATTTTCAATCAATCTATAGGGGTGTTGTTCAAAAATTGCAATTGATTTGATTGCAAATTGCAGTTGATTGCTGATAAAAATCATTGTTTCATGCGCGTCTTGTTAAAAAGAATATATGGTGCACAAATGAAAACGCGCATTACAATTTGCAACTCATTTGATTTTGATTTGCGATCAATGTAACTTTGGCAAATCATATACTAAAGTTTTCAAACTTATTCTATACCCAAGTTTTCAAACTTATTCTATACTTAAATTCTATGCTAAGGCGCCTGTGTCACATGTTACATGCAATTTAGAAATCTTTTCTGCCCGTTATCACAATAAAAGCTCAGCACAGTAGATCCGGCCGCTGTTTCACCAATATAAGAAATTCTTAAATGACTTTAAGAAGAACTGGTGTCTATAGGCGGGTTTACTAATATATGCAAATCTTATGCATACCTTTAACACAAAGGTTGTTCTTGACAACCCTAAAGCTTACCCGAGGCTTGCCCAACATAGCAACAAGTAATGTATGCAAAGTGGATTCCAAGTATTATAGTCTTATTATTATCAAATGGTTAAAGGAATACCACGTTACTACGTTTGGTAGCAAGAAACGCACATAAATTTGAATATTTAAATAAATCCGCCTATTCTTGTGATGCGTCATTAGCATAAGAACAGATACCAATTATTTGTCAAGTTGCCTTTAGATTTTATAGGAATAACAGGCAAGCAAAAATGCACAGGACATGTAAACATCTTTTGTGTATTTTAGCCATCATGAATGCATTAATTAGGAGTCGTTTTAGATCCACCTTCTTTGACTATCTAGTCATAGTGTGAGTGGTCATTCAAGATGGTCAGTATGGCTGTCGCCCTTTGGGAAATCAAAGTTGCATCCATTGAGCAGCATCTGGTTACCATGACAACAAAGACGTACACAAAGCTCCCAATCTTGATGCAGCTAAATAGAATATCTTTGTTTTTTAGAAAGACTATTCGTTAATGATCTCTCTCTCTCCCTCTCTCTCGGGAGCATCCCACGAATCCGACAGCCCACGAGTCCGACAGCTCACGAGTCCGACAGAAATGAATATATGCCTACTACATCGACAATTTTCCAAATGAGGTTCGAGCTAGACATTTTTACTTTCACGCTCGCAAGATCGACACTGACAAATTATTTGCTTTGAGCCCGACAGCACGCAAACAGACCTACAAGACCGACTAATGTAAATATAGTGCTGTCGGACTAATAGACCAATTTTACCTAGAGTCAGTCTCATTTGCAAAATTTATGTTCGGTCGTAATCATGTGCGTTTTCACAATTTTGTCGGATTAATGAGTTGTCTGACTCTAATCCGTTTTTATGTAATGTCTATTTCGTGCACCAATTATTCAAAATGTCGGCCTCGTAAGCTGACGGACTCGTGGGCTGTCGGAATCGTCGGTAGTACCCCTCTCTCTCTCCTTTCCCTCTCCTTTCCCTATTATTTCATGAGAGTAGAATGTAACAATGAGTGGCGATCTCAAGACAATTCTATTAGAGGTCGGCTAATTACCTTGTTTTTTTTCTCTTCAATTTATACAGTGTGGAGCAATGACTACACGTTTTTGATGTATCACTGAAATTTTAATTCTTTGTGTGTGGGTATGATGCAATTTGCATATTCCGCAAGCGTTTGTAATTCAAATGAGTCCTTTGCCATTGTTCATTACAATAAGGCTTGTGTACTTGTGCCAGAGTTACATACAGGTTATAAAAAAAGAGACATTTTTTAAATGACTGGTTAATTAGTTTTCCATGCCTTCCGAATCATGATTTTATAAATGCCTATGTAATGAGTCAGAGCTCATTACAAATGCATGTTATTGTTTATTTTGTCGTAAATTTTTATAGACCATCACATTTATATTGATGTTACAATTTTCTGATTGCTGACATTACAGGGCAATACCGATGTCACGCACTTCGTAATTGGAACATGATCTATTTCTGATCTACACTTCAAGTACAAACATCATCACAAACCTCTTGAAATTTGTGATATTACTACTCATTTCTAGGTGAGCAAAGATGGGTCAATTTGATGACTAATTCTAGCAGATGTTGTCTGAAATAAGAAAAAAATAATAAAAAAAACTTTTTAGCCAAAAATACTCGTTCTCACATCTAAAATTGAAGGAGAAGCAGAGATGTCATATATGTCGTTGAAGTTGATGTTCCAAGATTGAGAGTTAGAGTACCATGTGCTTTCTTATTTAGAGAGGTTTATGAAATAGTTATAAATGATAATAAGAAAACTTGTAATAAATCCTGCATATTTTAAAATTATATGTCACAGCTTTCTACTTTCATTTTAGACCTTTTCCTTGAAGGGAATATCAAATCAGCCAATACATTCTCACCTTCTCACCAGATCAATTTTGGGGTTGCGTGATCAGGGGAGGGTCATATTCTATTAGTAACACTTGCAGCTTTAGTGAATTGGTCGCAAGATATAAAATTAATAGAATCTAGACTATTAGCATTCTATTTCTATCTAGTCCAAAATGTAATGAATGTGAATTCTTTTGTAATGTTCTGTCACAGGAAACTGAATTTCCTATCCATAGTGGCCCCTTTATCAAATGTCCAGTCATATAAATTCCTTTCTTCAGCTCTTCCTACATTCCTGCTGACCATCTGGGTGGGCTCAAGGTTTATGGGCCTTGGA
>BQKZ01003862.1:58318-80617 GCA_036244855.1 Temnopleurus reevesii
CTTCTCCTTCTTCTCCTTCTTCTCCTTCTTCTCCTTCTTCTTCTCCTTCTTCTCCTTCTTCTCCTTCTTCTTCTCCTTCTTCTCCTTCTTCTTCTTCTCCTTCTTCTCCTTCTTCTCCTTCTTCTCCTTCTTCTTCTTCTTCTACTTCTTCCTATAGTGTGGGTAAGACCTCTACAGAGGTACTATTGTCTTAAATCAGTTGGTTGTATCAAGAGGGTTTTATTTTGTATTTCTTGTGAACAAAAACATGACTTGGACTAAGAAGCCGTTTGAAAAATGATTTTTAATGTTAACAAATTAAGGCAAGTTATTGTGGTGAAATTCGCAAGGGTGAAATGCCAGTGAAAATTTCAGCTTATCCTATGCAGCAGAACCAGAAAGTTGACACTAATCTAGCTCTCTATTGCAAGCATTTAACTTGTGGGAAGGTATAAATTCTACAGAAAATGTCAGGTTATATAGTATATTAGGAATGATACAGGGGGCAAAATTGTTAACAAACAACAGTATAATTTCAGAGCTGCCAACCGAAATCCGTATTTTTCTCCTATTTTACTTGCTTTTGGAGTACATTATTATTTGGCAATCAGTAATTAAGTAAGACATTGTTATGTCCACAATACCACATTTTTGTCTCCTTGAATCAATGGCATCAGCTGGAAAGCATCTGGAAGCTATTTATAAGATCGAGAGGTATGCCATTTTGTATAGCAGCAAAAGCCAAAACATTCATTCGGTGGATGAAAAAGCATTTTTATGGGAGAAACAGGTGTGTTGGTTTATATTCTTCTTCGCCTGTAAACTGATCTTGAATATCTATTCAATTCAACACTCCCTTGCTATGTGTAATAGAGTTGAAATGTGGAAAGGAATCCGTACTGGTTGGCAGCTATGTAATTTGTGATGATGGTGATAATGATACAATGTGGAATAAATCAAAATGTTTTGTCAGATTTTAAACATAAACACACACATACACAAATACACAATATTGGGATATTCTGTAATTCTGTTTTTAATGATGTATGCAGCCAATTGATTTTTTGATATTTTCCTCATGTTTTGGCTAAAAAACAAAATTTCATTTGTAACTTAAAACTTATATAATGCACATTTCAGGAAAAAAAGTTTTGAAAGTATTTTCAAAGTAAGGGAAAAAATAGGGTGGAAAGCTGTGCTATGCCCAGTCTATTGAACCAACAAATAACAGATTTATTTCATTATGTGGTGTCCCTGAGCATTAGTGAGTAGCTTGAAATTACACAGAGCATGGGAAGAACAAAGAATAGTTGAATAATACCACTGAATTATTTGAGTACATTTTGAATCTCTATTCAAAGGAATGAAAAGCAATGAAGATAATAGGAGAAAGCTGTAAACAGGTAAAGTTATTTTAACCTGTTATGGCTTCCATCCTAAAGATATCATTCAGCCTGGCTTCCTCAGGGAATGTTAGGCATGAAAATAAACGTAATGAAACCTATTCAGCAGTCACTTAACAAAATAAGCAATTTATTTGGAGAGTGTAAACCTCTTTATAAGCAAGAACAAATAATCCAAGTGTTTAATTAGATGATTGCTATCCAAACAGCTTGTGGAATTAATTTTTTGGTGAATGCATGAGATTTTTCTATGTTCTTGTAGAATTTTTTTCTGGAAATGAAGTGCTGTAGCTGAGATTCATGCTTTGAATTGTGCCGAAATCCTTTATGGCAATGATTTGCCACTTTTGTTTGTTTCATGCCTAATTATCTGTGATTATTGAAAACAATACATATTATTTTGTCTCATTCCACTTTAATAGTTGCTCATTATTCAAGTGAACAGCAAATCACAAATCATAATGACGCAAACTTTTTATTATAGATATTGATATATTTGTTTACCATATCGCTCATTTAATAGGTCTCATTGGATCATTATCGGCACATGATCATGAGCACATTTAGATGAACTGATCGGACCTATCGCATAATCGTTACACACCATTGTGACACACATATTGGTTTCTCTACTCTTATTGATTTTGTTGAAATATATGCATATAGAAGATGATACATTTAAAAAAATCCGTATGTCGGTTTGCATCCAGCAAAATATGAGAACGCTTTGATTATGTGAGATTGATAGTTTCTTTGGAATACATATTTTTCTGAATCAAGAGGACTCGTTGAATTTGAAGCGATAGATATGAATGTCGAGAAGCTCATAGGAGTTACAAAAATTTCCAAATGATTTTAAATGGTTTTCAGGTAAAGAATAGAATGCTAAAAATCTTCCTCTTTGGCTCGTATCATTATTCAAAGCTAGTGTATTGTCCTTGTAATGACGTATAAAATGCTACAAAAAATTGAAAAAATTTCTAATGAATTCTTGAAACTGCGAAGGAAAAATGCTAGTGAGTGAGTATGAGCAAATAGATTTAAAAAAAAGACCAAGATCTGCCTGTTAGTGAATACTTTTATGTTTCTCCTGTGACAGAAATCTCAAGAGGTGTTGTTTAAATGAATTCTTTACATTAGTTCCCTTGAAAATTTCAACAGATCTCCTGATGCATGGTAAACAACATACTGTCCCAGGTTGTATAAAAATGAGTTGCTCTACCATGACTCGAGATTATTCTTATCCTGATTTATTTGGATATATCATGGGGCTATTTACTAGTATTGATGTGGTTAAAATGTCAAGTATCTCCTCGCAAAGGTTTGAAATGATTACATGTTTATACTTTTCTTGGGGGGGGGGGTATTTGTGAGTTTCGAAAATGTACAAAGTAATCTTATCTCTTCAAAATTTTAAGTTTGTCGCAATGTTTGAAAGGAATATTTATTCACTTTTTTGGGGGAGGGGTTGATAGTAATACATGAACTGGATGAAGTGGTCTTATAAACTCACTCACTCTTCTCTTTTTTTTTTGGTCTCATTTACAGGGGTTGCAAGTCCGCCGTCTCATCCCCCACTCCCAAAGAAGCCATCCCTTGCACCGAAGCCCAGAGGACTTGCTGGGAGCTCACCTGCACGGAACACAGTCATCGAAGGAGATAGTGTCGAGAGCATCTCCAGTAGCTCTTCATCCGACACCATAACCAACGAGACGTCACCTGTTCCACCGGATGTAGAACCTAACATACTGGAGACCAGCGTCACAGAGCCCAGCACACCTGAAGTGGGTAAAGCCAATGGCGTTCCACCAAGACCTACGCCAAAGCCACGAAAGACCATCACCTACAAGGCAAACGGTGCTCCAGAAGTGGCCCCAAGTCCTAAGCCCCGTGTACCTCCCAAGCGGAATGTCCCGCCTCAAGACCAGGACCAAATCTCGCTAACAGAATCATCATCAACGTCATCATCTCCATCATCCACTTTATCGTCGTCATAATCCTTGCCCAATGAGAACGATTGTGAGGTGATAACAAAAGGTGCAGCACCAAGTCCTCAGGAGAGACCAAGCGCACCAGTCCGGAGACTGACGATAGGTACCTCAGATCTTACACCCAAGGTGTCTCCGAGGACGTCTCCTAAATGGTCTCCTGTGCGGCCTCCGTTGCAACGCTCCACCTCATCCGCCTCATCCACATCTAGCTATTCTGTGTCCTCAGATACAGTTGCAGATGATGCAGAATCTCTGTCATCAGAAGCTTCAAATAATGATAGAAATAACTCCTCATTAGGATCTGATGTTAAAACGGACCACAAAGATGCTAGTGCTCCTAAGAGTAAGCCTAAACCAAGCATCAGTCCCAAGAAGCCCAGTCTTGCTATGCTCTCAAAGAGAAAAACTGTGTGTGCCATTGGAAATATTAGTTTAGATTGTGATAAATCGTCGTCATCTGAGAGTGGTAAGAAGGCAATTCCTCAGCGTCCATCTGTGCCACCCAAGAGACTGTCAGGAATACCAACGGGTTCCTCTCCCAAACCTCCTTTGAAGTCCAAACCTGAGGCAGAACACAGCACTGAAGCGTTGATCGATGATCCTCCACAGGTCAATGGCAATAAATCCAAAGAGCTTTCAGATGTTGTGCCTTGCAACGTTGATCCATCCAGCACCAACTATTCAGCGACCAATAATATTTGTGAAAATGATAGTACTGTGAAATTGAATAACTGTGAACCTACACTTTCGTCTTCCTCAGGAACTGAACAGAAACCGGTAGAGGAATCTAAAGCTCCTCCGATTCTCCCCAGGAAAACAGCCCTTCGAAATCCTGTGGCACCACCAAGGCGGGT
This sequence comes from Temnopleurus reevesii, assembly GCA_036244855.1. Taxonomy (NCBI): domain Eukaryota; kingdom Metazoa; phylum Echinodermata; class Echinoidea; order Temnopleuroida; family Temnopleuridae; genus Temnopleurus; species Temnopleurus reevesii. Next base: position 62,546 of record BQKZ01003862.1, read on the forward strand.
CAAGAGTATGTCGGAGAGTGATCCTAACAGCGAGTTGAACTCTGATAATGTGCGAAGAAACGGCAATAGCAGCAGCGACGCATCTTGCCAAGAGAAGCTGTCTGAACGTCTCACCCAGCATCAAGACAAAGATGAGGAGAGAAATAATTTGAAAACAGGAGATGCATCAAGCAATGATAACACTGAAAGGAGTACACTGAAGAGAAACAGAAGAGCTGTGAAATCGTGTGATCCTCTGGCCTTTGACAGCATGAAATCACCCAAGGATAAGCAGAATGGTGAGGTCAAAGAGAAGGCCAAGCCTCCTAGGCCTCCGCCACCGAGCAAACCCTCAGGACTCGTCCACCAAGCATCGCTGCAAGCACCACCTGCAAGACCAAAACCAATGAGAGCCAAAACTTTTGATTTTTCCTCACAGTCAAGGGGCAAACTCAAGTCTGAATCTGGTAAAGGGAGCAGGCAGAACTCACCAATCAGGGGAAAACCCAAGAAGGTTTCTGGAGGGACTGATGAAGTGAGACCCTCTGACAAATCAGACATTGACAGCTCTGACTGGGAAATCATTGATATGACGCCACAGCAAAAGCAGAGTATTGATGAAACAGGAAGAGAAAAAAAGATAGCAAGTGATTTGCATGAAGTTGAGGCCAGTTCCAAGCCAAAGAAGGATGAGGAAACTGAATCAAAACCTGCAATCAGTCTGACCCCATCAACAACTTCCTCTGATAAACAATCCGAAACAACAAAAGCAAAGACTGAAGAGGTGCCGGAAGTAAAAGAATCTGAACCAGAAATTGTAAAGCAGACAGAAGGAGAAGCAGTGTCCCAACTTAAGCTTAGAAAGAAACAACCTCCTGTACCAGCTCAGAGGAATTCAATTGAAGGAAGCCCTGTACGGAGGCTATCCGCTGCACCTGTCCGGGAAGAAAAGGATTTCAGTCCTGGAGACCGCAGCTCCCAGGAGATCAATGGACGCCCTCTGAGCCAGGGAAGTCTTGGTAGCCCCATCAATGGCCGCTCACCGAACTCGTCTCCGAAAAAGACACTGAAAGACAGAGGTCGAGGGACGTCTCCAAAGCGGCCAAGCTGTCCCCCTCCTCCACCTCCAGGTGGCCTCCAATCTGGACCCACCTCACCCCGGGCAGCCTCACCCCGGGCTGCCTCACCCCGGGCTCCATCACCATCATCCAAGGGCCCTGCACCACAACCTGGAGCTCCAGCTCCTGCAGATGTTTCAGCAGCTCCAAAGCCAAAGAGACCGGCTCCACCCAGACCAATGGCTCCTCCAGTCAAGTCATCTTCTGGTAGCCGTAGCAACTCACCAAAACGAATCCCTCCTCCCCAGACCAGCGATGCCAACGAGGATGATGCCAACATCTACACCGATGCGGACGCCCATCTCAAGAACAGGGAAGCTGACGAAGACTCTGACGAATCCAGTCGGGATCACGACTACGAACTCATTCCAGATCCGAGACGGACACTCCCCAGGAACACCGACCCCCCTTCAAGTAACGAGGGAGATGCAGTCAGGGACAATGCGATTCGCGCCAGCGGTTACATCGATGATGGCCTCTACCTTGAACCCAACCCAAGAGAACCAGAGGATGAGGAGGAGGATGAGAAGTATGATAACGAGTATGTCTAACCTGAATTCATGCCTGCAAATAACATTCCACCAGCACCTCCCACACCCCCTCCCATTCCTGAACTAGACCAAGTTTTCACATCAGACCCCTCTCCTGCTGAATCTAAGAGTAGACGCTCGTCCGTCCCCAAGAGGAGGGCTCCGCAGAAACCGAAGAGAACTCGGAGCATGCAATCAGATGCATCGTTCGATAGCCATAGCTACTGTGACATGTCAGGTGGTGTTGAGGGACTTGAAAGGTAAGAACAGGCTCAAAAAATGTCATTCAATTTCATTCAAATTCATTCACTCATATAGCTATAGTCCAGTTGGGTGGTGGAACATGAATGCTATTAAAAGCTTTGTGGGAACCTACTATACTCATTCCATAGCTTGCCACACCCAAAGCTTTATTTTACGGTAAAGCTCCGGTCACATAGGACCCCGGAGGCAACACGATTCACCCCGACTCGTTGTTCTGAGGCAGTTAACTGAATTAACAAAGAGTCGGGGTGAATCGTGTTGCTTCCTGGGTCCTATGTGACCAGGGCTTTAGAATTCCACTCCACAATTCATTATAATTAATTCATGCAGTTGTAGTCCGCATGGGTGGTGGAACAATATTAAATGCTGTACAAAGGTTAAGGATGATAAGCTGTTATAGTCATTCAAAAGCTTGCCTCCTAGATTTTTATTCGATTTCTGTATGCCACTCAATAATTCATTCAAATTCATTTAAATTATTTCATTCATACAGCTGTAGTTTACAGGGATGGTGGAACCCTCCTGTCTTACAAAAGGTTTTTTTTGTCATTAGTTATTGGATTCATTGAATAGCTTACCACATCTACATGTATCCCAATTCTAACCATCTAACTTGCTCGCCTCATAAATCTAATCCTCTAATGCTACGAAATTTAACCTGTAAACGATGTAAACATGACAGATAAAAAGAGAGGAAGAAAAAAAATCTCATCTTCTTCCTAGCACAATTTTTTCTTGTAGACAAAGAAAATTTATTCTCAGCTAATTTCATTCTGGCATTGAAATGTAAGCGGATATTAGTTCCATGCTTGTTCAACTAGTGACATTTCTAAATTGNGAGAGATAGAGAAAGAGAAAGAAAGAGAGAGACAGAGAAAGGGTTATAAAGGAAGAGGGAAGAGGAAGGGAGGGGTGTAAAGAGAAAGGGAAATCTAAAAAGGATGAGGGGAAAAGGGAAAGGTTCAGAGTAATAAGCGGAAAGAGGAGATGTACAAATATATAAAAGCGTAAGGTATATGAAAGCATGTGGACATATAAAGTGAAGAAGTAGAAGATTTTGATAGGAAGAGTTAAAAGGAGAGGAAAGGAAAGGAAAGCTAATTTGAAGTTTTAGGTAGAAGGAAAGAGAAGGGAGGGAACAGAATGAGAGAAAGAGGGAAAGGACGATGGAGGTAGATGGAAGGACACAAGCACAAAAAAATAAATGCTGGAAATAATGGAAGCAGGGAAGAGAATGAGACATGGCGAGTTAGAGAGAGAGAGAGAGAGAGAGAGAGAGAGAGAGAGAGAGAGGTGGGAGAGAGAATGAGAAAGACTGAGAGAGGGTGATCGAAACATGAATGGGATCATGTGTTACTAGTCTTGTTGGTCCAGCTTTTTTCTTTGGACCTCAATGTCCATCGCTTGAATTTAAACTTTCTAAAAACCATGTGGATATTAGTTAGGCACCAATAATTTAATGCTTCCTTTGTGGACCTGGATATTAAATATTATTGCAACCTTGATGGAAAAAATCATTTCTTTCATCTCCATCTCAAAGTCGAGTCAAAGACACAGTATGCATACATTTTGTCAAGGACTTTCCGAGCAAAATCCCAAGCAAAATCCCAGTAACTTGCGAGATTATTGACCCTTTGCATTTATGCAGTTATGGCCTTTTGTGAGCTTCTAAGAATGCTTGAAAATAAAGATCAGAAAACATGAAAAGAAGGGAATTCTTACATTATATGTGTCACATAATAGAATCCTACACAGAATTATTCTCTACAGAGTACACAGTGCCTCCAACTCTTTGTAGCTTTATGTGTATTTTTTCTTACATTATTTTTTTAAAAGCTCGGTATGAACATAAAGAATGAAAGAACCTTGAGTGGCTCAAAACCGCAAATTGGTTGGAATTTGGGGTTTAACTCACCACCTTCATGCGTTTAGCTCCAAAGAAGGGTCATAAAACTGGACATTGGGGCCCCCAAAAGGGGAAGAAATGCGGGAAAGAGAACATATTCTAAATTTATAATACTTTTTACAAAATTTGTAAGCATTTTGAGGAAGAGTAAAATGTTTCAATGTTCACCTTATTCAGGGTGCTAATAGGCTTTGCTTTTCAAGATTGCTTTATAATGCATGTGAAATGGCCAAAATTCTGTTCAGTGAATATTTCTAATAAAAAGTTTTAGTGTCACATGATAGGGGTTAATTAGAGTAAATCCTATAGAATCTGAAAAGCAAAATCCTAGTTTCCAAAAGTTTACCCCTTGAGAGATAGAATTATTCTTTTGATATTGCAATGATACAATTTTCTGGTCTCTTTCCCCAGAATTGTTCAACATATTTCTAAAACCTGGATGGACATTTTTCTTTGCCATATTGCTTGAATTGTGTGTCCAAGTAGGCCTAGATTTTATCAGAATGATTTTCTCGCGTGAGAGTGCTAATGATATATTAAAGCTGTACAACAAACAAAAAAATTGTCTAAATTTCTTTCTAGCCTTTGGAAATTTATAATTTGTGACATTTTTGTGCAACTTTGTTGTATGAAGATAAATATAGATTTTACCACCATGTCCAAACCTGAGAGTTTCCATTTGATTTCCCTTGGTTTTTCCCTAGGGTGTTCAGCCTGAATTCCATCACGGAACAAATGGGATGTTTTCTATCCAATCATGGTCAAGATGCTTTCCTTATCATCCCCAAGAGATTAGCCACATACAATCACAGCAGTGATAAGAAAATCTATTTTGAGATACTGCTTATGCAAGAGGAAATTTTCTGGAGGGCGGAGGTCCTTGGGACTCAGTTCAGGGGGTCAAATAACCCACCCCATGACCACTGGTAGAGGGGCGTACAAGGCCCCCAGTCCCTCCAGGCCTCTCTTGATTGCCAGGGTCTTCTTTCAAATCTTCAGAGGTCGCTTAGGGGTCAGGGTAATCTGCTGATAAAGGCTCAAGATAAATTGGGTTACCCTGTTATGTAATAGGTAAATTGATAGCAGACTCTTTTTGCCTTTCTTTATTTCTTTCTGGCCAGTAGGTTATCCTGTTTGTTGGTCGTCTGCTAAAACATTTATTGTTCTTGGGTTAGACTTTGGGAACAGTTGTTTGGTAACTCAGTGGCTGTACCTCCATTTTGCCAAACATGATTTCCAGTGAAGAAGAGGCAGGAACAGGGAAAGTTTTAGCAAAAATGGTTCAGGGGCATCGAAGTTTACTGTGATGTCATTTGTCAACTCCATAAGAACATTTTTTTCCAGAAAACCCCATCCCCTAAAAGATAAAGGGAAAAAAATTATTGTCCTATTTGAAATTTCAGAAGAAGAGTTATAACTTATTATAAGCCTATAATCTTTCCCAAATTTCACAGAACTTAAATCGCTCACTCCTAAATCTAAAAAGGTATACAACGTACAAGGATTTTCTGTTTTTTAATATTTGAAATTAAGAAGAAAAGTATCTGTAAAAATGAATGGAGCATCTTTTGAAATGGGGCAGATACATTCAAAGTTGCCGATCAAAGATTCCTAGAAAATAAATCTAGTACCAAAACTTTTAAAATTCAGAATTATATGAATAGATTACCTTATTTTGTTTCAGGTATACATTTTATTTTGCAGACTGTGCTGATGTTATCTTATATGAAACCAAAACTTCCTTCATTTAATGTACTTTATTTATCGACTGATATTGTTTGATGATATAGTTAAATATTAAAAGGAATATTGTTTTTATTGAAGTTCAGAACCTTGTAGAACATAAACCGTCAATTATCCTCCACGTTTTTTTGTCTGCATAATAGATTTTGAAAGTGAACAAAATATTGCTGTCCCTTCTGAAATATGGGTTATGGGCCTACTTGATCTCATATATTGATTTTCCGAATTGCTAAATTCAAACTATTCTTATTATTATCATTTACATATTATCATTATTCATTTGGGGATGTTGCATTTTAGTGTTCTATTTAAAGCCATATACAATTTCTTATGTCGTAAGTTTTTTTTATTCATTAGATACCAAAACTATTTGCAAAAGCTCTGTAATATGAATTGTAGATGTACTAAAGGTACATCATATGAATTATTTTAAAAAGACATGAAAACTCTTTGATTGTGTAAATTTTTGCAATAGAGTACAACTGTGCAAACTGTGTAGCACTTGTTTTGCATGCAGTGAAAACAAACTGGGCCTATTTTCTGGAAAGTGAAATTAATCACAGGTAAATAATTTTTCATTTTTCATGGCAACTACCAGCATTGTGAAAAATCATCTAGGGGATATTGAAGGTCATTTTCAGTCGTGCCGCTTTGATATAAACGTGATAGCATCGTTAAGCTGGATTAAGAGAAATAATCAGCGTGATTCTAGTCGTAATGCAAATACTTGGGCATACCTAGAGAGATAGAAGCTCTCCAGTGATTAATTAAGAAGCAAAAATTGCATTAGTTTGAGCAAAATCTTTTCAGGATGGACTCCCAAATTAGAAAATGGATGATGTATTCTTTTGTAATTTATGCGTTTTATTGATTGAAACTGTAATAAGATATTTAGAACTGATGAGTTGCTACGAAGTAATCGTTATAGTTTCACTATTTTATGTAGAACAAAAGTAGATTAGAATTGTTTGAGCTAACTAAACTAATTTAGAATAGTTTGAGCAAAATCTTTTCAGCAACTGCATGGAATGCCAAAATAGAAAATTTATTATAATAATTTATGCGTTTTATTGATCATGAATATTTAAAACTGATGAGATGTTATAAATAAAGCACCATCTTTTAGTTCAGTATTTTATAGAGAAGAATCTAATACATTTTTTTTCAGAAAACAATTTGATTGTTGTTATTCTTGACCCAAAGTGATAAATCCATTAATAATGCTAATTATATGGCTTTGGATATCCAAATGGGAAATGAAAATCCTATCTTCTTTAGAGATGCCAGCCATTCAGGAGTATGCATGAGGTGTATTTTCATATGAAGTGAATGGCTGAGGGTGGATATTGATGTCATATTTGCTTTCACTTTTGTTCAGCTGTTGATTTATTCACATTCTAATTTTGATCTCACGCATATTTCGGAGCGGTTGGCATCTCCGCCTCTTCTCCAAAACACTTTTCGTCAGGCACGTTTTTGAAGGGAAGGGAGAAGCTATCGCCAAAATGAAAATGCAAATAGCCAGATGACCAGGCTTCACTTCATCATCTGCATGTTGGATAATTTCAAATGAAAAAGAATTTGACAATTTACAAAATTGTTATTTACTATACAATAATTTGTTGCTTTTTTAAGGGCTTATTATACATGTAGGAACAAGATTTTTGGAAACGGTACTTTTCTCTCTCATTCATTCTGAAGTTAGATAAAACCTGTATCATCAAGTTTTGATGTAATAGATATGATAGCATCAAGTAATGAAAATAAATCTTGTGTTGTTATACAGTTGTTGTCTTGTTCGTTGTTAGATTCACAGAAAGTGATCTATTATCTTATTTAGAAAATAAACAGCTATGCATGAAAAGAAAGTATATAATGGAGAGTCATTTCTACTTGAGCATGAAAACTAAATAAATTGACCTATGCTTTCTTACAACACTGCAAAGCTTGTTGAATATCCACTACACCTTTTCTTCCCTGCACACTGCAAATGGGATGACGCAGGCTCCTTAGCAAATCAATTGTGCAAATAATTAGAGTACAGGGCTGTATATCAGGCATGCTTTGTTCTGCCTGTTACATAACAAGCCTGGGGGAAAATCAAGGCTTGGTGTAGTCTGCGGGCGCAGACTCTTGGCTTCAGTCGTCCAACTTCTGTAGCATACAATCCAGAGTCTGCAGTTAGAGACTATGAGACATTTGTAGGGAAGTTCCCATAGTGTAAATGCCACAGCCATTGTAAAGTTGGGATCGTCTTTTATCTCAATAAAATAATATTGTGATAAAGTATGAAACTAGAGACTGTGCCCAGAGACTAAAATTCAAGCTTCATGGGTGATAATCACCCAGGAACAGAGAATATGTGATTAGCAAAGGGAGTGATGATGGGGCATTGCGTTTATTTGAATCTGCTATTTCCTGATGATTATTCCCTTTAATGAGATACCAAATAATAATGAGTTTAGGCCTATGGAAAATGTGTAGTGACTATGACCACACAAGTACACTGTGTATATTCAACTTTTATAAATGATATACTAGTATTAAGTAAACACAATAAAATAGAAAAATCACTGAATTTCATACCTCTTTACATGTCAGTGGGTAGATATTTTCACACTTGGCAGATCATTGTACGCAAGTCTATTGGTATTCTAATGAGTGAACAATTTTTATTTCTTCTTTTTGTACTTCTCCTTCTTCTTCTTCTTATTCTACTTCTTTCTATAGTGTGGGTAAGACCTCTACAGAGGTACTATTGTCTTAAATCAGTTGGTTGTATCAAGAGGGTTTTATTTTGTATTTCTTGCGAACAAAAACATGACTTGGACCAAGAAGCCGTTTGAAAAATGATTTTTAATGTTAACAAATTAAGGCAAGTTATTGTGGGGAAATTCGCAAGGGTGAAATGCCAGTAAAAATTTCAGCTTATCCTATGTAGCAGAACCAGTAAGTTCACACTAATCTAGCTTTCTTTTGCAAGCATTTAACTTGTGGGAAGGTATAAATTCTACAGAAAATGTCAGGTTTTATAGTATATTATTTTTTCATTTTTTTTTTCATTTTTTTTTAATTTCATTTTCACAGGAAAAATACAAAATCATTTTACAAGGAAAATAAAGAATTTTGCAAATACAAAATAATACATCATAATTATATTCACATAAACAAACAAGAAGAATAATATCTAAATTGGATTTGACGAACAAAATATAAAATAAAACACTGTGAAAATGGAGGGTCCTCTGAAAAGCCGAAGCTTGCATGATGAGGTACCCTCAAAATAATTTTATTAAAAAAAGAAGACGTAAGGAACAAAAGGATAAAAGTGCTTGGTTATATGTTACCAATCTACGTACTTAATAATTTATTTACGCCATGTGCGAGCAAATAAAAATAGTAGTGTATAGAAAAAGTGAGAGGAAAAAAACAACCTCAAAATATACAACGCCATAGGACAACGGATTATATGTATCAATGAAATATGTTGCCAATTGTGTTTAACTATGATGTAGAGTTAATTATTAGGAATGATATATTAGGAATGATACAGGGGGCAAAATTGTTAACAAACAACAGCATCATTTGTGATGATGGTGATAATGATACAATGTGGAATAAATCAAAATGTTTTGTCAGATTTTAAACATAAACACACACACATACACACACATACACAAATACACACACACACACACAAATACACATTATTGGGATATACTGTAATTCTTATTTAATGATGTATGCCGCCAATTGATTTTTTGATATTTTCCTCATGTTTTGGCTAAAAAACTAAATTTCATTTGTAACTTAAAACTTATATAATGCACATTTCAGGAAAAAAAGTTTTGAAAGTATTTTCAAAGTAAGGGAAAAAATAGGGTGGAAAGCTGTGCTATGCTGAGCCTATTGAACCAACAAATAACAGATTTATTTCATTATGAGGTGGCCCTGAGCATTTGTGAATAGCTTGAAATTACACAGAGCATGGGAAGAACAAAGAATAGTTGAATAATACCACTGAATTATTTGAGTACATTTTGAATATCTATCCAAAGGAATGAAAAGCGATGAAGATAATAGGAGAAAGCTGTAAACAGGTACAGTTATTTTAACCTGTTATGGCTTCCATCCTAAAGATATCATTCATCCTGGCTTCCTCAGGGAATGTTAAGCATGAAAATAAACGTAATGAAACCTATTCAGCAGTCACTTAACAGAATAAGCAATTTATTTGGAGAGTTTAAACCTCTTTATAAGTAAGAACAAAAATACCAAGTGTTAATTAGATGATTGTTATCCAAACAGCCTGTGGAATTGAATTTTTGGTGAATGCATGAGATTTTTCTATGTTCTTGTAGAATTTTTTTCTGGAAATGAAGTGCTGTAGCTGAGATTCTTGCTTTGAATTGTGCCGAAATCCTTTATGGCAATGATTTGCCACTTTTGTTTGTTTCATGCCTAATTATCTGTGATTATTGAAAACAATACATATTATTTTGTCTCATTCCACTTTAATAGTTGCTCATTATTCAAGTGAACAGCAAATCACAAATCATAATGACGCAAACTTTTTATTATAGATATTGATATATTTGTTTACCATATCGCTCATTTAATAGGTCTCATTGGATCATTATCGGCACATGATCATGAGCACATTTAGATGAACTGATCGGACCTATCGCATAATCGTTACACACCATTGTGACACACATATTGGTTTCTCTACTCTTATTGATTTTGTTGAAATATATGCATATAGAAGATGATACATTTAAAAAAATCCGTATGTCGGTTTGCATCCAGCAAAATATGAGAACGCTTTGATTATGTGAGATTGATAGTTTCTTTGGAATACATATTTTTCTGAATCAAGAGGACTCGTTGAATTTGAAGCGATAGATATGAATGTCGAGAAGCTCATAGGAGTTACAAAAATTTCCAAATGATTTTAAATGGTTTTCAGGTAAAGAATAGAATGCTAAAAATCTTCCTCTTTGGCTCGTATCATTATTCAAAGCTAGTGTATTGTCCTTGTAATGACGTATAAAATGCTACAAAAAATTGAAAAAATTTCTAATGAATTCTTGAAACTGCGAAGGAAAAATGGTAGTGAGTGAGTATGAGCAAATAGATTTAAAAAAAGACCAAGATCTGCCTGTTAGTGAATACTTTTATGTTTCTCCTGTGACAGAAATCTCAAGAGGTGTTGTTTAAATGAATTCTTTACATTAGTTCCCTTGAAAATTTCAACAGATCTCCTGATGCATGGTAAACAACATACTGTCCCAGGTTGTATGAAAATGAGTTGCTCTACCATGACTCGAGATTATTCTTATCCTGATTTATTTGGATATATCATGGGGCTATTTACTAGTATTGATGTGGTTAAAATGTCAAGTATCTCCTCGCAAAGGTTTGAAATGATTACATGTTTATACTTTTCTTGGGGGGGGGGGTATTTGTGAGTTTCGAAAATGTACAAAGTAATCTTATCTCTTCAAAATTTTGAGTTTGTCGCAATGTTTGAAAGGAATATCTATTCACTTTTTTGGGGGAGGGGTTGATAGTAATACATGAACTGGATGAAGTGGTCTTATAAACTCACTCACTCTTCTCTTTTTTTTTTGGTCTCATTTACAGGGGTTGCAAGTCCGCCGTCTCATCCCCCACTCCCAAAGAAGCCATCCCTTGCACCGAAGCCCAGAGGACTTGCTGGGAGCTCACCTGCACGGAACACAGTCATCGAAGGAGATAGTGTCGAGAGCATCTCCAGTAGCTCTTCATCCGACACCATAACCAACGAGACGTCACCTGTTCCACCGGATGTAGAACCTAACATACTGGAGACCAGCGTCACAGAGCCCAGCACACCTGAAGTGGGTAAAGCCAATGGCGTTCCACCAAGACCTACGCCAAAGCCACGAAAGACCATCACCTACAAGGCAAACGGTGCTCCAGAAGTGGCCCCAAGTCCTAAGCCCCGTGTACCTCCCAAGCGGAATGTCCCGCCTCAAGACCAGGACCAAATCTCGCTAACAGAATCATCATCAACGTCATCATCTCCATCATCCACTTTATCGTCGTCATCATCCTTGCCCAATGGGAACGATTGTGAGGTGATAACAAACGGTGCAGCACCAAGTCCTCAGGAGAGACCAAGCGCACCTGTCCGGAGACTGACGATAGGTACCTCAGATCTTACACCCAAGGTGTCTCCGAGGACGTCTCCTAAATGGTCTCCTGTGCGGCCTCCGTTGCAACGCTCCACCTCATCCGCCTCATCCACATCTAGCTATTCTGTGTCCTCAGATACAGTTGCAGATGATGCAGAATCTCTGTCATCAGAAGCTTCAAATAATGATAGAAATAACTCCTCATTAGGATCTGATGTTAAAACGGACCACAAAGATGCTAGTGCTCCTAAGAGTAAGCCTAAACCAAGCATCAGTCCCAAGAAGCCCAGTCTTGCTATGCTCTCAAAGAGAAAAACTGTGTGTGCCATTGGAAATATTAGTTTAGATTGTGATAAATCGTCGTCATCTGAGAGTGGTAAGAAGGCAATTCCTCAGCGTCCATCTGTGCCACCCAAGAGACTGTCAGGAATACCAACGGGTTCCTCTCCCAAACCTCCTTTGAAGTCCAAACCTGAGGCAGAACCCAGCACTGAAGCGTTGATCGATGATCCTCCACAGGTCAATGGCAATAAATCCAAAGAGCTTTCAGATGTTGTGCCTTGCAACGTTGATCCATCCAGCACCAACTTTTCAGCGACCAATAATATTTGTGAAAATGATAGTACTGTGAAATTGAATAACTGTGAACCTACACTTTCGTCTTCCTCAGGAACTGAACAGAAACCGGTAGAGGAATCTAAAGCTCCTCCGATTCTCCCCAGGAAAACAGCCCTTCGAAATCCTGTGGCACCACCAAGGCGGGTCAAGAGTATGTCGGAGAGTGATCCTAACAGCGAGTTGAACTCTGATAATGTGCGAAGAAACGGCAATAGCAGCAGCGACGCATCTTGCCAAGAGAAGCTGTCTGAACGTCTCACGCAGCATCAAGACAGAGATGAGGAGAGAAATAATTTGAAAACGGGAGAGGCATCAAGCAATGATAACACTGAAAGGAGTACACTGAAGAGAAACAGAAGAGCTGTGAAATCGTGTGATCCTCTGGCCTTTGACAGCATGAAATCACCCAAGGATAAGCAGAATGGTGAGGTCAAAGAGAAGGCCAAGCCTCCTAGGCCTCCGCCACCGAGCAAACCCTCAGGACTCGTCCACCAAGCATCGCTGCAAGCACCACCTGCAAGACCAAAACCAATGAGAGCCAAAACTTTTGATTTTTCCTCACAGTCAAGGGGCAAACTCAAGTCTGAATCTGGTAAAGGGAGCAGGCAGAACTCACCAATCAGGGGAAAACCCAAGAAGGTTTCTGGAGGGACTGATGAAGTGAGACCCTCTGAGAAATCAGACATTGACAGCTCTGACTGGGAAATCATTGATATGACGCCACAGCAAAAGCAGAGTATTGATGAAACAGGAAGAGAAAAAAAGATAGCAAGTGATTTGCATGAAGTTGAGGCCAGTTCCAAGCCAAAGAAGGATGAGGAAACTGAATCAAAACCTGCAATCAGTCTGACCCCATCAACAACTTCCTCTGATAAACAATCCGAAACAACAAAAGCAAAGACTGAAGAGGTGCCGGAAGTAAAAGAATCTGAACCAGAAATTGTAAAGCAGACAGAAGGCGAAGCAGTGTCCCAACTTAAGCTTAGAAAGAAACAACCTCCTGTACCAGCTCAGAGGAATTCAATTGAAGGAAGCCCTGTACGGAGGCTATCCGCTGCACCTGTCCGGGAAGAAAAGGATTTCAGTCCTGGAGACCGCAGCTCCCAGGAGATCAATGGACGCCCTCTGAGCCAGGGAAGTCTTGGTAGCCCCATCAATGGCCGCTCACCGAACTCGTCTCCGAAAAAGACACTGAAAGACAGAGGTCGAGGGACGTCTCCAAAGCGGCCAAGCTGTCCCCCTCCTCCACCTCCAGGTGGCCTCCAGTCTGGACCCCCCTCACCCCGGGCTGCCTCACCCCGGGCTGCCTCACCCCGGGCTCCATCACCATCATCCAAGGGCCCTGCACCACAACCTGGAGCTCCAGCTCCTGCAGATGTTTCAGCAGCTCCAAAGCCAAAGAGACCGGCTCCACCCAGACCAATGGCTCCTCCAGTCAAGTCATCTTCTGGTAGCCGTAGCAACTCACCAAAACGAATCCCTCCTCCCCAGACCAGCGATGCCAACGAGGATGATGCCAACATCTACACCGATGCGGACGCCCATCTCAAGAACAGGGAAGCTGACGAAGACTCTGACGAATCCAGTCGGGATCACGACTACGAACTCATTCCAGATCCGAGACGGACACTCCCCAGGAACACCGACCCCCCTTCAAGTAACGAGGGAGATGCAGTCAGGGACAATGCGATTCGCGCCAGCGGTTACATCGATGATGGCCTCTACCTTGAACCCAACCCAAGAGAACCAGAGGATGAGGAGGAGGATGAGAAGTATGATAACGAGTATGTCTACCCTGAATTCATGCCTGCAAATAACATTCCACCAGCACCTCCCACACCCCCTCCCATTCCTGAACTAGACCAAGTTTTCACATCAGACCCCTCTCCTGCTGAATCTAAGAGTAGACGCTCGTCCGTCCCCAAGAGGAGGGCTCCGCAGAAACCGAAGAGAACTCGGAGCATGCAATCAGATGCATCGTTCGATAGCCATAGCTACTGTGACATGTCAGGTGGTGTTGAGGGACTTGAAAGGTAAGAACAGGCTCAAAAAATTTCATTCAAATTCATTCACTCATATAGCTATAGTCCAGTTGGGTGGTGGAACATGAATGATATTGAAAGCTTTGTGGGAACCTGCTATACTCATTCCATAGCTTGCCACACCCAAAGCTTTATTTTATGGTAAAGCTCCGTTCACATAGGACCCCGGAAGCAACACGATTCACCCCGACTCGTTGTTCTGAGGCAGTTAACTGAATTAACAAAGAGTCGGGGTGAATCGTGTTGCTTCCGGGGTCTTAGAATTCCACTCCACAATTCATTAAAATTAATTCATGCAGTTGTAGTCCGCATGGGTGGTGGAACAATATTAAATGCTGTACAAAGGTTAAGGATGATAAGCTGTTATAGTCATTCAAAAGCTTGCCTCCCAGATTTGTATTGGATTTCTGTATGCCACTCAATAATTCATTCAAATTCATTTAAATTATTTCATTCATACAGCTGTAGTTTACAGGGATGGTGGAACCCTCCTGTCTTACAAAAGGTTTTTTTTTGTCATTAGTTATTGGATTCATTGAATAGCTTACCACATCTACATGTATCCCAATTCTAACCATCTAACTTGCTCGCCTCATAAATCTAATCCTCTAATGCTACGAAATTTAACCTGTAAACGATGTAAACATGACAGATAAAAAGAGAGGAAGAAAAAAAACACTCTTCTTTTTCCAAACACAATTTTGATTTGTAGATAAATGATATTTCCTTCCCAGCTAATTTCATTCTGGCATAGAAATCTAAGCAGGTATAAGTTCCACGCTTGTCCAAATAGTGACATTTCTAAATTAGTTTATTCAATTCTTAAGCAGTGCCATTGTGAGGGGTTGAATAAGAGTTGTTTATTTTTGTATCTGTTACATTTATGTGATATTCTTTGTCCCATATCCCTGTATTATTTTCTTTCCTCTATACTAATAATGTGATTTCAGATATCAGGTTGATTTTCAGCCTCAAAATAATTGGTAATGATGAGTCTACTGGGAGTTGTCGCCGATGGTCAGACAAGTGCGGTTTTCCTACGGTCAGTCTTTCCTTGGACAACCTTGCGACTTATGTTCAAATCAAGAAGTTGCCTGACTCATCTGTTAAGGCTTTATTTCTTTGTCCACATTTTTGGTCAGTCATATGATTTATTGTGTAGTTTTACTGCTGGCATCTCTTTGTATTTTTTTCCTTTTATTCTGATATGATTTAATAGGTGGGTTTTCTAATATATTCAATTTATGTGCATTTCTTGCCAACGAACGTAGTTACATGGTATTCCTTAAGCCGCTTGATAACTCAAAGACTACCATACTCGGAATCCAGTTTGCATACATTACTGGCTGCTGTGTCAGGGAAGCCTAGGGCAAGCTTTGTGTATAAAACATCTGCATTTTATTGAATTAATTTGCATCTATTAGTAACCCGTCTATTCTTGAAATATCAGGTTGATTTCGATTTCCGTGACAAGTAACAAGTCTTCACCATGTTGGTCACCCATGGTCAGACAAGTGTGGTATTGCTGTGATCAATCATCTTCCGTTGGTTAACCTTGCTTGTGTGCATTGACTGAATAGTTGCTTAACTCATTCTTTGTTTTAATTTGATGTAATTTTTTACCTGTAATTTTCTTGATTCCATAATATCTTTTAATTTCCTCTTTTTTATATGTTTTTTCTTATATTTCGCTATCACTATTAGGTTGAGTTCCATATGTTTTGCGAAAAGACCTTGTGATACAGTCAAACCTGTCTATAAAGACCATCCAAGGGAGACGGAAAAAGCGGTGTTTAACAGCAGGTGGTCTCGATAATTAGGTTCATTTACATGTAAATTGCTTTCTATGGATTCAAGAAAGGTGGTCTTTATGGACAGGTTGTCGCTAGAGCAGGTTTGACTGTATTTAATTTTGACTGCATGTTGTTTTTGGTGTGGTCAGTCTTTTGTCGGACAACCTTGTGTAATGCATCGACCAAAAGTTGCCTGACCTATCATTTGTTTTCTCACATTTTTTTTTGTCTGATATGCTCATTTTGTAATTTTCCTGGTCCTATATTTATAGTTCTTTGTATTCCTTTCTTTTTTTATTTAAAAAAAATTGTGATTTCTGATAAAGTTAGTTGATTTTCAAGGCGTAACAGTTCCAATGCAATGGATTTCTATTGTATTAAGTCACTCATTGTGAGACAAGTCTTTTGTTGGTCAGAATTTCTTGGATAACCTTGTGTGTTGTGTCTTGCTTTTGTTGTTTATTTGGTCCATATTTTGTGTCTATGGTGCTCATGTAATTTTCCTGGTCTCATCTCATTGTATTCCTTTCTTTCCTTTATCCTAAATAATGTGATTCTAATATAATTGTTTGATTTTCTTGGCATTAAAGTTCTTGTGCAATATGTTTCTACTCTATTCATTCATGGTCAGACAAGTGCGATTTTCCTCTGGTCATTCTTTTCTTGGACAACCTCGTGTAATGCATTGACCAAGATGTTGCCTTTATACTCAGCATTCGTATATTCTGTCCGGTTTTTTGTCTTGCATGCTATAAGTGTAATTTTCCTATTTACAGTCCTATGCATTCCTCATTCCCCCTTTATCCTAATGTAATGTGATTTCTGATATAATTGTTTGATTTTCTTGGCAATAAATTTCTTGCGCCATGGGTTTCTACAGTATTCACTCATGGTCAGACAAGTGCGGTTTTCCTATGGTCATTCTTTTCTTGGACAACCTTGTGTAATACATTGACCGAACAGTTGTCTGACTCATCATTGATGAATGGCTAGTTCAGATCTATGCACTGTGAGCAAAATGGACAAAGGATTTGGACAAAGAAAGCAGCTTCAATCGGAGCATTTACAATAGCTTAATGATCACAAAAGAAAGTCCCTGGTGTGACTCTTGTTCATCATTATTTCTGCAGAATAAGAAGGATGGAAATTTCTATTGTGTCCATACATCTAGCTATATATTGCTGGTGCTCTGATGGAGGTTGTTTATTTTGTCCCTTGTGCTCACAGTGTAGTTTTGATCTCTGGGCTGTAAGCAGAATGACAAAGGAATTTAAGCATTTGCAATAGCTTTCAATATATACACAAAAGAAATGTCCTTCCCTTTTATTCCATGGAGGAATGTTGAAAGGGTGTCACACCTGTTTGGTAAATAAACTGGGAACTGATTTTAATTTTTACTCATGAAGCTATTGTAAGGGCTTCATTGAAGTGGTTTACTTTGTCCAATTTCATTGTAAATTCTGCTCACAATGATGTTATATGTAAGGAACAGCTTGGAATGTGAGAAATTCAGAGATGATGTATTTGACATTGAAATGACAAGCTTACATGAATAGGGACGAACAAATTCCCTCCCCTTTTTCGATACACAAAGACCCAGTCTTTGGAATCTAGTGGTCAGGAGATCAGGCATAAACTTTGGTCGGAATTTACAATTGTTGATGGAGTTACAATGGGACTTTTTCAATGTCATTTAAAAAGCTTTTGATCTGTTTTATTTTGATTGTCAATAAAAGAACAATATGTGCTTAAAAGTTCATTGAAGTTTGAAAGCTATTACCAAATTCCTGAAGCAAGTAAAAATATTTTGAGATGCCAACCAATATTTACAAGTAATATCATCTAAGTTCACTGACTTGAAACCATGCATATCTGTAGCGGCTAATACATAAAAGGAAAT
>BQKZ01003863.1:0-26642 GCA_036244855.1 Temnopleurus reevesii
TTTTTGTGAAATGACATCTCATGGCATGTCGGAAATTTGACTTGATGTTCCAACACCTAATCCTCTCCCCACCCCACCCCCTCCTCCATTTCATCCTTCCATCACTCAATTGACTTATCTTGTCAAAGGTTGAATGGATATGTCAAGATGCCCTGCCCCATTTTTATGAAGTGACACCTCCTCTCTCCCTCCCTCCATTTTTGGTTATTTAACCGAATCATTCTTATAGTTACAGCTACTTTAAGAAAAACTGGAGTACGATATCAAGTGTAACACCGACAAGATTATCAATCATTCAGCACAAAAACTTGTACAAGTTGTGCGTAAAGTCGTTCTCAGGGGGTGTTGTTCAATTGATCGCAAGTTGCAGTTGATAGGAACTTGCCAATCAAAATCATTGCTTCATGCATGTCCTGTTAATACCGTGCACAAATGCAATCGCGCGTTCCAATTTGCAAAGTTGCAGTTGCTTTTGCAGTTGATTTTGAACAACACCCCCTTAAAGTCTTTCGTAACTTTGTGAAACACCGCCCTGGGGACCTTTGCATTTGCTTGTTGTAGACTGTGCTGAAGCTCTCCGCCCACCCCTAGACAAGGTCATTACTGATGTCACATGAGTGACATGTCCACGGGGCGGCGACATGCTTGGTCTAAAAACGTCATAGTTATCATCAGATATCACTCGTCACATTGCGTGCATAGTCCAAACAGGAGGGTGTTTCATGAAGCTTGTCATCAGCAACATGAAGGTTACGTTCTGACGGTTACCATAGCAACGGTCAGCAGTAGTGTTTTTTATCCAATGACAATCAAGGGTCTCATTGGATTAGTCAGTGGTGACTAATTGTCGCTGCAACAAGCTCATAAAACACCCTCCTGGGCGGTGTTTCACCAAGATAAGAAAGACTTTAAGATTGACTGGTATCCCTTCTTATGTGTAATGGTTCACACTATTTCGCGCATTCAGCGCAAGATCTGATACCGGTCGAACTTAAAGTTGTTTTTAAAATCTTTCTTATCTTGGTGAAATACCCTCCAGGAGAGACATACCGGTCGCTGAATTGGTAGACTGGAACTCAGGTGAGCTATGACAGAGCAACAATCAAAGTAAAAGCTAAAATTTTCACTAGGGTTTTGTTTTCCGGAATTTTGGAACTATTCATTTGCTAAAGTTTTCACTCATTAGAATGCCCATAGCCTTGTGTACAATAATCTTCAAAACATGCAAATAACAACTCGCTAATGAGTGAAAAGGTCTGAAATTTAGTGAATTTGCTCAAATTTATGTATGCTAAAATACTGGCGTTTTTATATTTGAACCAGTACATGTACTAAAGAAATAACACCAATGCAGTGTTTCACCAAATTATGTTTGACTTTAACAATGACTGGTTCATGATTTCTTGTACTAAATGATCGTAAACATTGTATTGTGTTGTATTCATTCATTCACTGTAAAACTTACAATCAGTCAAAAGACTGCTTTTCAGGAAGTCCGTGCATATAAAAGGTGAACAGGCATAAAATGTAAACAATAAGCCTAATTATGAATGTAAGACAAAAATTATAACATAAAAGAATGGTCTACTTTCCGTAAGTGTGTTTAGCTAACGGTTGACTATGTTTTAAGGAGGAACAAATGAAGAAAAAAAATGAAGACTGTTTTCACATCTACCTTAGATTCCACAGATGCAATCATATATGCAAAAGATTAAGACCACTTTTCATTTCAACGTTGACTTGTATTCACTCATTCCTTTGGTCAGAAGGTCTTTTACTGACATATCTTTGGGCGATTTTGCTTAAACTCACTAAATAAATGACACAGGGAATAATTTTAGCTTTCACAATTGATTGGCCGTTGTAGACACTGAACAATAATTTACAACGCTTTGCTGTACAGTTTTATGTGAAAAAAGTTGCTATACAAATCATGTTTTTTTGTAGCAATTATGCTAAAATGCAAAGCAAATTGTGATGCGATACCAGGAAAATTATTCCTTATGACAAGCACCCTCTCTACTGCTAACACTCTCAAAATGAAGTGCTGCTTATATCTCTTGGTGATGAAAGCAATGTATAGGATGAAATCATCATGAGAGAGAGAGAATGCAAGCTCTTTATAACATTGAAAAAGCTATTGTAAAGTAACAGATACCATTAAACATGACCATTTGTCTTTTTTTTATTATGTGAGCAGACCCTCATTTGATTAGAATAGTGAATATACATGTACAAGCAATTAAGTGCTAAAATTTGAGGATGTACTTAACTTTTGTTAGAGACTATTAACATTTGAAGGTTAAACAATAGTTTCAAAATAAGGAAAAATGAGAAGCCCAAGAGAATGCAGAATAATACTTTTATAATACTTAATGTAACTCTTTCTAAGCAGTGCTTTATATCTTCTGGAAAAGTGCTTTATAAATCAAATTATTATTATTATTATTATTATTATCATTATTGTTATCATTATCATCATTATAACTATTATTATTATTATCATATGTGCCTAAGCTAGATAGAGCTGAAAATATCAAAATTACACACCATGAATCATGAATTTGTTGCATATTGTAGTATCCATCTATGAATCAAAGAGAAGAAAACTTTAATACTTCCATAGTTACATGATATCTTACTCCATGACCCATTTAATTTATTGTCATGTAACGAAAACCTCCTAAACCTCGTTCTAAGTCATTATTACCAGTATAATTACACAAAGTTCTTGGAAATTCCAGGGTATGTAATTTTACACTCAAAATTTACAAGCATATCATAATTCTTAAATGTCCAGTCAATCTTTAATTAAGAGTAAGGCCATTTGTACTCAAGTGTTTAAAAGAAATATTGTTGTGAAATATGTATTTTGATATATATTATACATGTAACACATATTTCATATTGAATATATCTTCTATATATATATTTTCTGTACAGAAGTCTATCAAATTATATAAATTTTAAAAACAAGGACTAAGTTCTGAATGATTTGAAAAAACAATGAACCATTTTGTTGAAGTTTTATTACCAGTATTTATACCCTGACTTAATACACACCTTTATGTATGTTTACACAAATATTGATACACAAAATAGTTTTTGGGAAGGGAGACAAATAATAAATCAAAATGGACTCAAACAAACATTGAAATATGTTTTTGTGATTTGTCCCCAATAATTACCCCGATGGTCAAGTCTACATGTATAGTCCTGCCTTTAAACAAAAATTGATAAACAAAATAATATTTGGGAAAGGAGACAGGAGTGTTTATTATGAAACATGGTATTAGGCATGGTTGAGTGCTAACTGATATCTGGTGCGTCATTAGTAAAGGAATGGATTTAACATGAAGGCTGTGTAAAGGAATGGAGTGGTGTGTTACCACTGCCACAGAGCATCCTGTGCACAACATTTAGAGCTTCTCAAATAAAGGAATGGATTTAACATGAAGGCTCTGTGTAAGGGAATGGAGTGGTACGTTACCACTGCCACAGAGCATCTTATGCGCAACATTTAGAGCTTCTCAAATAAAGGANACTGCCACAGAACATCTTGTGCACAACATTTAGAGCTTCTCAAATAAAGGAATGGATTTAACATGAAGGCTGTGTGTAAAGGAATGGGGTGGTACGTTCACACTGCCAGAGTATCATATGCACAACATTTAGAGCTTCTCAAATAAAGGAATGGATTTAACATGAAGGCTGTGTGTAAGGAAATGGAGTGGTACGATACCACTGCCACAGAGCATCCTGTGCACAACATTTAGAGCTTCTCAAATAAAGGAATGGGTTTAACATGAAGGCTGTGTGTAAAGGAATGGAGTGGTACGTTACCACTGCCACAGAGCATCTTATGCGCAACATTTAGAGCTTCTCAAATAAAGGAATGGATTTAACATGAAGGCTCTGTGTAAGGGAATGGAGTGGTACGTTACCACTGCCATATACGGTTAACTAGAAGCAAATGTTTTAGCACACATAAGTTGTAATGAATTCACTGAATTTCAGACCTATTCTTTCTTAGCAGGTTGTTATTCTCATTTTTTGGAAGAGGCGAAAATTTCAGCTTATACAGTACATGAAGCACCTTTTGTATATAAACAAGGTAATAGATCTAAAATGACGGGTTGGTACGTTCCCACTCGCACAGTGCATCTTAAGCACAATATTTGGAGCAACTTAAACAAAAGAATGGAATAGCACTGAAGCAACTCCCGCGTTATCGAAGTGCAGTGGCGTTGTGGTTCTGACTTTCAACTCTCAGTCAGAGGGTTGTGGTTCAAATCCCCCAATGGGGTCAATTTCTTTCAACAAGAAATTTACCTCCACTGATTTGAAATCAATCCAGGTGAAAAGGGGTACAAAGTGGGATTTAATTATTTAAATGCCTAAGCATCGGTGGCTGGCGCAGCAGTTACAGCCAGGGTAACATCATGAAACGCAATGTAGTATAAAGCATAGTAGAACATACATAATGTATATAAGTGACTACATGTATGCTAAATAAATGAACTTTTTAATACCATTGATCTCTATTTTCATTTCTCCTTATGTTTTAGCAATAAGATTAATCTAATCTGGATGAAATGTGTATCAGGCATATGCCACATGTAAGGGAATGTGCCTATTACCCCACGATTACCTTGAGAATAAATTGATACTAAAAGCATGTTATAGATCACGGGTTCATACCCACTGCCATTAACGCTCGTTTGACACTTCATATGCAAAAGGTCAATCATGAAAAATACAATGGCAAAACGGCATACACAAAGACGGCTAGCTTTCCTGCCTTTGTTCCATGCGCTCATTTTTTATCTCCCATAATTTCATACATTTTGCAGTAGTATCTCTCATGCTTTATTGTGCTTTAGCAGCTGGTTCAGACATATATGGGGAGATTCACGTGTTTGATGCCTTTTAAAGCCAACGACTAACATTGCCGGGAATCGAGATAAAATCAACCTGATTCAGCCAGCACTTCATGTATATTCATAACTATAAACCTGTAGCTATAACAGGAATCACCTGAATTTTATAGGCTCTTTGGTCCAACATATTTGATGTGACAAGTGTGGCTGCACGCTTACAAGAATGCACCATGAAGAGATAAACCTTGAACATTGAAGTATACAACTTCTCTTCAAGCATTCACAATAGCTACATGTAGGTTCACACTCCAGAAATGTCCTTCTCTCTTATTCTGCGGAGAAATATCAAACTAATGTTGCATCTGTTGGGTGAATGCACAGGGAAGCTTCTTTCCTTTGTGTTCATATGAGTGCTGCACCTAATGTAGCTGTTCAGAGTATTTTATCTCAAATGTAGCTGTTCAGAGTATTTTATCTCGTCAAGTTGAGGACTGTGTGTTCTGATAGCACCCACCTCTGCATATTCTCTTACACTGAACACACAGGGACTGCATAGCACTCAACCAGAGTCCTTACAAAACCCTCTGGTCGTGCAATCAGAGGGATATACAGATCAGAGGATTATGTAAGGACTCTGTGGTTGAGTGCTATGCAGTCCCTGTGTGTTCAGTGTATTAAAGAGAATATGCAGAGGTGCGTACTATCAGAACATGCAGTCCTCAACTGGACTATATTTTATCCAGACCCAGATCCAGATGAATTGATTGTAAAGACTTGAATGAAGTTGTAACCGTGGTAACTCGTCCTTCTTCCCTTCTCACAGCGACTGCTCNCCTGCCTTTAAACAAAAATTGATAAACAAAATAATATTTGGGAAAGGAGACAGGAGTGTTTATTATGAAACATGGTATTAGGCATGGTTGAGTGCTAACTGATATCTGGTGCGTCATTAGCAAAGGAATGGATTTAACATGAAGGCTGTGTAAAGGAATGGAGTGGTACATTCCCACTGCCATGTAGAATTTTCTGCACAACATTTAGAGCTTCTCACATAAAGGAATGGATTTAACATTAAGGCTGTGTCAGGGAATTGATTGGTGCGTTACCACTGCCACAGAACATCTTGTGCACAACATTTAGAGCTTCTCAAATAAAGGAATGGATTTAACATGAAGGCTGTGTGTAAGGGAATGGAGTGGTACGTTCACACTGCCACAGAGTGTCTTTACACAACATTTAGAGCTTCTCAAATAAAGGAATGGATCTAACATGAAGGCTGTGTGTAAAGGAATTGAGAGGTACGTTCACACTGCCAGAGTATCATATGCACAACATTTAGAGCTTCTCAAATAAAGGAGTGGATTTAACATGAAGGCTGTGTTTAGGGAAACGGAGTGGTACATTTTCACTGCCATATACTGTTAACTAGAAACCAGTATTTTAGCGCAAATAAATTGTAATGAATTCACTGAATTTCAGAGCTATTCTGTATTATTAGTGGGTTGTTATTCTCATATTTGGAAGTTGCAAAATTTCAGCTTATACAGTACATGTAGCACCTTTTGTATACTTTATAATAGCAAGGCATAGATCTGAAATGCAGGCTTGGTACGCTCCCACTCGCACAGTGCATCTTAAGCACAATATTTGGAGCAACTTAAACAAAGGAATGGAATAGCATTGAAGCAACTCCCGCATTGTGGAAGCGCTGTGGCGTTGTGGTTCCAACTCTTACCTCTCTATCAGGGGGTTGCGGTTCAAATCCTACAAACGGGGGCAATTTCTTTCAACAAGAAATTTACCCCCACTGATTTGCACTCAATCCAGGTGAAAGGAGGTACAAAGTGGGATTTAATTATTTAAATGCCTGAGCAAAGGTGGCTCGCTCGGCAGTTAACGCTGGGGTAATAGCAAGAAACCCAATGTAGAATAAAGCCAGGTAAAATATCCATATCATCGGTAGGCTGATAAAACATTGTATCTCAATTTTTTGTAAAAAAATGTATTTTTAATAACCTTGTACCATGGTTAATGCACTTTGTCTTGTGTAAATTTCAGGCTTTGATTTGAAAAGACTGAGTGTCCGTTGCACAGAACATAATATACTTTTTCCCATCCACTGTAGTGGCAGCCATGTTTTAGGGTTCTCCTGAACATTTATCATTTTTTAGATGCAAGGTTTTATCAACCCATCAACGATATAGTAAATGTGATAAATAAATGAACTTATCAATACCACTAATCTCTATTTTCCTTTCTCCTCATGTTTAAGCAATAAGATTAATCTAACCTGCATGATAAGTGTATCAGGCATATGCCACATGTAAGGGAATGTGCCTATTACCCCACGATTACCTTGAGAATAATTTGATACTAAAAGCATGTTATAGATCACGGGTTCATACCCACTGCCATTAACGCTCGTTTGACACTTCATATGCAAAAGGTCAATCATGAAAAATACAATGGCAAAACGGCATACACAAAGACGGCTAGCTTTCCTGCCTTTGTTCCATGCGCTCATTTTTTATTTCCCATAATTTCATACATTTTGCAGTAGTATCTCTCTTGCTTTATTGTGTTGTTGGCAGCTGGTTCAGACATATACGGGGATATTCAGGTGTTTGATGCCTTTTAAAGCCATCAGCTAACATTGCTGAGAATCAAAATAAAATCAACCTGATTCAGCCAGCACTCCATTTATATCTATAATTCTAAACCTGTAGCTATAACAGGAATCACCTGAATTTTATAGGTTCTTAGATCCCACATATTTGATGACACAAGTGTGGCTTCATGCTTACAGAAATGCATCAAGCACAGATAAACCTCTGCAGGTACCATCAGCAAGTAGAGAATGATCGTTTCCCCAGCCCCACACCATTGAGCACTGATCCCTTTTTACTTTCTAGCGCTATAGTAGATGATTATTCTATTTTCTTGTTAGTCACATACAGTTGGCGTCAAGAGTTTACATAAATCTGATTTACACATGTTTTATCTCATCTTCTGCAAATAAATTCTATTCAAGCATTCACAATAACTAGGTTAACACTCAAGAAATTTCCTTCTCTATTTTCTGGGGAAAATGTCAAACTAATGTTGCATCTGTGGGGTGAATGTAAAGGGAAGCTTCTTTTCTTTGTGTTCATGTTCTGAGTGTTTCCCCTAATGTAGCTGTTCAGAGTATTTTATCTCGTCAAGTTGAGGACTGTGTGTTCTGATAGCACCTACCTCTGCATATTCTCTTACACTGAACACACATGGACTGCATAGCACCGTGGATATCCATGATAGCACTCAACCACAGAGTCCTTACATGTACATAACCCTCTTATCACGCCTCCACACAGAGGCGCGATTAGAGGGGTATACAGATCAGAGGGTTATGTAAGGACTCTGTGGTTGAGTGCTGTGTAGTCCCTGTGTGTTCAGTGTAAGAGAATATGCAGAGGTGGGTGCTATCAGAACACGCAGTCCTCAACTGGACTATATTTTACCCCGACCCAGATCCAGATGAAGCGATTGTCAAGACTTGAATAAAGTTGTAACCGTGGTAACTCGTCCTTCTTCCCTTCTCACAGCGACTGCTCTCATCCATCTTACCATTCTGATCTGTATATATCTATGACTTGTGAGATGAATCCCTTGATATTTCTCAATTCCAGGTATACACTCCATAAATGACACATCATAATACCAGCCATAATTGAATACAGCACTTAGACATATACGTAAATAAATATCAATACCCTAATGGGCTTATTTCGCCTATCAGTATATGTCCTTCGTTTTTAAAATGAGCCAATATATCCCCTGGTTCTTTTTGTTTACATGAACACCCCAATTTCTTTTACTCTCTATCTTCTATCTGACAATATAATGTATCTACCTACCTATCTTACTATCAATTGATCTACCAATCTATCTATTGATCTATCTTTCTTCTACCTATATAGCTAATTTCCATTCATCCATCTATATATATCTACTTTTCGATAATTTATCTACCTATCTACATTCCTATCTATTTATCTGTCTACTAATCTCTATCTATTCATCTTGACCCAAAATCTACTTTTTTCAGGAGGCAATTTTCTTTCTTGTTTGATCAGTTTCTTATCCTCTTTTCTCAATGTACACGTATATATAAACATATGCCATTTTTTACCCCCCCCCCCCACACACACACACCCCAAAAAAGGACCTGCTTTCAAACATGCTCATAATCTTTTTCCCATTTCTTTATCCTCTTTACTTTTATCTTCTATCTATCTATCTATCACTTCTCTCCCATCCCCCTGCCTGCCTCCCTCCATCCCCTCGCTCTTTCCCATCCCGACCAACCGTCCCTATCTAAATGTGTCTCATATGATCAATTAGGGTATACGATTAATGCTTTGCTTTTTGATTTATCATCTATGCCCTCCATATCTCCACATCATTTATTCATGTGTGCCGAGCAAGCGTTGCCATTTTGAATCAGACGATAGATAGCCGGAGAGTTAGTGGTTTATTCTGTTGTGTTTGTGTGTTGATATTAGTCTACCGGTACAGACACTTGAAATCACATTTGTGCTTCACATACTGTATATACTACGAGGTCTGCAATTATAGTCTACATATACTCATAAAGCTTGAAGGATTCATCGCATAATGATGTATTCTTGTATATATATCTGCAATACGGCCATTAGGCCGCAAAAGATATTGTAATTTTAAACCGTTTTGAATGAATAAATAGTGAAAGTAGACACTTGAATTTGGTAAAGACAAATAGTGACTTTTAATAAACCAGTATCATGATTAGTACTCCAATGCAAGGAAACGTTTGTTTGACATAAATTAATGAATATTATGATAGTCTAAGGGGGTGTTGCTCAAAAGTTGCAATTGATCGCAAGTTGCAGTTGTTCGGAACGTGCCAATCAAAATCATTGCTTCATGCGCGTCTTGTTAAATGCGCATACCGTGCGTGAATGAAAATGCGCGTTACAGTTTGCAAAGTTGCAGTTGATTTGCAGTTGATTTTGAGCAACACCCCTAGGCATTTTGTTACAAGTTTCTTCCTCAGCTTAAGTGATTTCATTCATTAATGTTAGATGAGAATTAGTGATGTATATATGAAGGCTTGATCACACAAGTTGTTTTATTAAAACATGTCACTAATTCTTCCCTTGCATTAGTTAATGATTAGTAATTCATTATTAATTGATTGATTTTTAATCATTTATTGATTGATTAGGTGATCAACCTGAATGTATTTAGGATTNCAATCAAAATTAAGCATTTGATCCACGCTCTCTAGCGGCGAAAAGCTTACAACTATAGTCGATCCCCCGAATTATAGTCTACTTATACTCATAAAGCTTGAAGGATTTATCGCATAATGATGTATTCTTGTATATATATCTGCAATACGGCCATTAGGCCGTGAAATATTGTAACTTTAAACCGTTTTAAATGGATAAATAGTGAAAGTAGACACTTGGATTTGGTAAAGACAAACAGTGACTATTAATAAACCAGTATCATGATTAGTACTCCAATGCAAGGAACTGTTTGTTTGACATAAATTAATGAATATTATGATAGTCTAGGCATTTTGTCACAAGTTTCTTCCACAGCTTTAGTGATTTCATTCATTAGTGTTTGATGAGAATTAATGATATGTGATTAAATATTTGAAGGGTTGATCACACAAGTTGCTTGATTAAAACATGTCACTAATTCTTCACTTGCATTAGTTAATGATTAGTAATTCATTATTAATTGATTGATTATTAATCATTTATTGATTGATTAGGTGATCAACCTGAATGTATTTAGGATTGCTTCAATGATTGGAGTACGGTAATAATATTGGCAATATATGATAACCAATACACCATAATGTTATTGTGTATTAACATCCACGCATACAATGTAATCACAAACCACATGGGAAAACTGTTAAATACCTAGTATGTCATTACATTGTCCTAACTCTATGATTACGTGATAATTCTTTGAATATGAGTTTGGTAAAAAAAATCACCTCTTTTTTCAAATTGGTGCAAATAATTTTGACAACCTTGACAAAAACAGTGAAGAAAACCCAATTTAACAGTACAGAAAATTCCCAGTACAGAAAGTTTCAATGTCAGTTGGTCATTTTTTCTTCATTTATATGTAGGCTAGAAGATATTACTACTCAACCAGTGGAGTTGCAATGGTTTTAATACACACATAAAAGTACAGGTAGCATTAGGGGGTAAGCCATTATCCTTGAACAATGTATTGCAGCCTTGAAGATGAATGGTTGTCAAAAGCATCTCAATTAAACTGTGCACAACGATAGTCCATTGTCGTGGCTAATTGCTTCTGCTTGTGTTGATTGTGACACTGTAATTTGACCAAAACTCGCCAACTACGAATGACCAGTGTTTACTTAATTCATCTGCATGTCTTTAGGTAAGCAGAAATCAACAAGCCCTGCGAATCTGAGTGATTCCACTAATCAATACTCGCTCGTACAGCCGATATTATCAGCACCTTTTCCTCCAGAGAACTCTCTTCAAAGACTTTCANTGACTCATACTAGCAGGTGTCGTCATGGCAACCTACAGAGAAGAAGAGAGAGATGAAATGAAACATTGTCTGCTTGGAGTACATTGTAGTCCTCAATCTCTGGAATGGTTTGGTTCAAATTTAATTCAATTTCTGCTTCTATTGCTCTTTTACCTCCTCCCATACACCATACATCAATTCCGCAGATAAGATGAACGTAAAAGGTTCTCAAACTAAAGAGCTCACCAAGCGTAAGTAATAAAAAAAAAATAATAAAGATGTTGGTATTTATCTTAAATCTCCTTTGAAGTTAACTATATAATCTCAAGTGTGGATATTTCATTTTTGCCTTTTCATTTTCATTTTTTGCCTAGATGCAAAGACTGTTTTTTAATCCAATAATTGCACAGATCTAGACCTAATTGGAGAACATATGTTTTTGTAAAAAAAAAGAAATATGAATTCAAATTCAATATTTAAATGAACCAGTGACCCATATCCTTAAAACCAACCCCAAATCATATTTTTTTATACTTTTATTCATCAATGTGGTTTTACACTTATATTCATTCTCTAAATATGGTGTAAACATGTTTACTGGGTATAAACAAGGTGAAATAACCAATAATGTGTGTGTCTGATGTGTGTGTGTGTGTGTGTGTGTGTGTGTGTGTGTGTGTATGTGTGTGTGTGTGTTGTGCATGCGTTACGTGATTGCGTGCTTTTGTGCGTCTGTGATTTTTGACTGGGTGTGTTCGCTCAGAGTCTTGGGTTTTGCTTTTTTTATAGGGAAAGTTGGCTGATGCCTCTCCGACCACCGCCCTGCACTGCCGCCCTTGTCATTTTTTATTTTTGTCTTTTTGTAATGGTCAGTGTATATTTCTTCCTTTTTTTGTATTTCAATGTATATTTTTTGTATTCAATGTTATATTTGTCATTTTTAATGTGATTTTTTACAATCGAATAAAGAAGCCTTGAAATTGAAATCAATCATAAATTAATTGGTGTAAAGCTTGTACAGTAGAAAATTTATAAAAAATAGGAATCACTCGGTGATACAGGTTTATCGATTTCAAATCAGTAAAAAAAAAACAATGTAGGGAATTACTTAATTTTCATTTAGAAAATGTAAACAAATAAAACAGATAACTCAAACAAACAGATAGGAATTATTTGCTAACACATTAGCAATGCTTACTACCCACAAGAAAAGTCTATACTGTTGATGTCTGTTTGGTTTACTGATTTCCGTTCAGAGTTCGTACGAGCCTTTAATGAGAATTTGGAGACAACAGCAATCGCACATGCCAAGCAGCATGGCTTGGAAATAATAATGATGGAGCTATGTTGCCTGTCTCCTATGCACACTGCCGGTTGATCTGTACCTGCTGTGTTGGAACCAAAGGATGGGATGCGATCCAGACAGATGGAATGGAGAGATGGAGGGATGGAGTGGAGAGGGGAGAGATAGAGAGGGAGAGAGAGGAACAAGAAGAATGAAGGAAGAAAGGAAGATGAGGTGAAGGAGGAGAGGTTGAGGGGTGAGGAGCCAAATAATGGGATGCGCTCCAGACAGATGGAATGGAGAGATGGAGGGATGGAGAGGGGAGGGAGAGAGTGAGAGAGAGAGAGAGAGAGATGGGACAAGGAGATTGATGGAGGAAAGGAAGATGGGGTGAAGGATGAGAGGTGGAGGGGTGAGGAGCCAAATAATGGGATGCACTCCAGACAGATGGAATGGAGAGATGGAGAGATGGAGAGAGAGAGGGAGAGAGAGAGAGAGAGAGAGAGAAAGGGGGAACAAGGAGAGGGATGGAAGAAAGGAAGATGGGGTGAAGGAGGAGAGGTTGAGGGTTGAGGAACCAAATGATGGGGTGCATTCTAGACAGATGGAATGGAGAGATGAAGGGACGGAGAGGGGAGGGAGGGAGAGAGAGAGAGAGAGAGAGAGAGAGGGGGGACAGGGAGAGTGATGGAAGAAAGAAAGATGGTGTGACGGAGGAAAGGTTGAGGGGTGAGGAGGCAAATGATGGGATACACTCCACACACATTGGATGGAGAGATGGATAAGTAAAGAAAGGAGGGAAAGAGAGAGAGAGAGGAACATGGAGAGTGATGGAAGAAAGGAGGATGGGGTGAAGGAGGAGAGGTGGAGGGGAGGGATGGAGGAAGGTATCTACCTGCTGTGTAGGAGCTAAATGATGTGCTCCAGACAGATGTTTTGATTTGGTCTGGTTTAATCCTCCGTACAAGTAAAAAAAGATAGTCGAAATGGAATGGTGAGTTAAAGGAATGAACAGGGGGTGAAGAAAGAGAGGGAGAGAAATATGGAGAATCGAGGGAGAAAGGAGGATGGAGTAGGGGTAGAGAGGTGGAAAGGAAAGAGATGACGATCTCTACCTGCTATGTAAGAGCCAAATGATGCCCTCAAGACAGATGGAATGAAGGAATGTAGAAGGGAGAGAGAGAGAGGGGACGGAGAAAAGAAAGAAGTAAAGGAGTAGTGGGAGGAGTAAGGGGAGGGATAAAAAAGTCTCTGTCTACTGTGTGGAAGACAAAAACTTGGATGTACTCCAGACAAGTGGAAGGGAAAGTTGAAAGGAGGATAGAAACATTAGTTGAAGGAGGAGATAAAGACGAAGGGAGGACTTGTGAGCATTACTATGTACAATTTTAAAGATATCTTCATTACCATTATTTTGAGACAAAAATTAATTAGATGTCCAGATCTGAAAGTAGGATGGGAATAGAGAAGGTAAGAAATAGAACTAGGGGAAGGGGTCATGAGCAGGAGAGACAAAAATAACACTTTAAAATGGAAAATATGTAGGAATGAAGGATTTAAGGAGAGTAAGTAATTATCATAACTAAATAATACATGCTACATTGATCAAAGAATGAACGGTTAAAAAAGCAGACTAAAATAAGCGCCAACCCAAAGACATAATGACTCCCCGGATGCAAATTACAGGTAAGAGTATGGGCGTGTTAATGAGTGTGAGAGGTGATGAGAGAGAAGAGGAGGAGAGGGAGGAAAAGAAGGAAAGAGAGGAGACAGAAACAAGAGAGTGAGTCAAAATGTGAAATGATTCCCAAACGATATGGATCATTGGGAAAATAGGATGAGGGAGGAGAGGGGGGAAAGGAAAGAAAGGTGAAGGGGAAATGTTACCCAAATGACAGGCAGCAATAGGGTGAGAAAGGAGAGAGAGAAAGGAGAGAGAGAGGGGAGGAAAAGAATAACAGAAAGAAGAAGAAACGAAAGCTAAGTCAAAAGGGAAACATTAATCATCGGTCCTAAACAACATGCATTGATAGGATAAGGGAGGGGAGAGAGAGGGGGAGGGAAAGAAGGAAAGTAACGTGAAGAAACAAAAGCTAAGTGAGTATCAAGTCGAAATTGGAAATGGTTTCCAAACAACAGGCGTCGATGGGAAAATAGGATGAGGGACGAGAGAGAGAGAGGGGGGAGGAAAAGAATGAAAGAAAAGAAAAAAAGCGAAAGCTAAGAGAGTATCAAGTTGAAAGGAAGATTAATGGTTCCGAAATGATGTGCATCAAGAGGGTGAGCGAGGAGAGAAAGAGGGGAGGAAAAGAGGCAAAGAAAGGAGAAGAAACGAAAGCTAAGAGAGTATTTAGTCGAAAAGGGAAATGGTTTCCAAACACATGTTTCGATAGGAAAGAGAGAGAGAGAGGGGGCAAAGAAGGAAAGAGAGGAGAATAAACGAAAGCTAAGAGAGTATCATGTTGAAAAGGGAAGATTAATGGTTACCAAATGATATGCATCAATAGCGTGAGCGAGGAGAGAGAGAGGGAGACAGGGGGCAGGAAAATAAGGAAAGAAAGGAGAAGAAACGAAAGCTAAGAGAGTATTAAGTCGAAAAGGGAAATGGTGCCCAAACGACATGTATCATTGGGAAAGGTCATGGGCTCGCTACGGGGTAGGAGCCTGATCACCCAAACATATGCGACTTCAAATGCGCATCTGTATTTCTTTGCATTTTCCACCGCTAATACCATACAATAATGTACATGCATGGGGCTGTATGATGCTGCGGAGCCCATGCATGTATGTGTGTGTGTTGTACACAGGGAGGGTCCTACATAGAGGGCTATTGTGTATGAGAGGTGCATTGTATACATACAGAAGCATTGAGAAGCATTATATGCATTGGTTTTTATGCACGGTCTGGCCAGCTCATAAAGCCAACCAGCGCTGCAGTGCGTCTAGAGGGAACTTTAAAGGTAATTGCCCATATCTTTTCCCCTTTTAAATGCTGCCAGGATATTTCCTTTACGACTGCTTGAACAAACAAAATAAATCTGCGACAATTTGTCAAGCCGCAGAGCAACAGCCGTATTAATATTCAAACTCGGGTTGTAAATCATTTCTGTATTTTATGGAAGATACTTGAAACTTAACTTTTAGTCACAGAAGCGATGGAAACCCATACCAGCCTGACAAACACTTTCTCCCCATTAGCCCTTTGCGTATACATTGAGACCATCCTTCACATGGTATTAAAATCACTAGATGAATTGAAAATCCAATTACTTTTCTGATACATT
Source organism: Temnopleurus reevesii (assembly GCA_036244855.1). Taxonomy (NCBI): domain Eukaryota; kingdom Metazoa; phylum Echinodermata; class Echinoidea; order Temnopleuroida; family Temnopleuridae; genus Temnopleurus; species Temnopleurus reevesii. The sequence goes on from BQKZ01003863.1 coordinate 15,999, forward strand.
CGAACGTCTGCTACCCTTCCCAGTTGGACCATTCTATTCTCAAATTAATAAGTAGAAAATACTCCAAAAATATGCATACAATACAAAAACATACTCTTGGGTATGATATTTTCTTATGTTTTTTTTGTGTGTATAGTATTTTACAGTGCCTTTACAGAAGCAGATATACTGCACCTCTCTTTATGCAAAATCACTCTACCATATTTTTCCAGTGATCTGGAACACTTTACCCCAACATGCCCGCCTCTGTAATAAGGAAGACACTTTCAAATATTCAACTCTTTCCATCTTAAAAACCAGTGCTTTCAATAGTAATCGATAGTTTGTTGAATAATTAGGAATATAGTATAAATGCTCTTGTAATGGCGCTCTGATCAGTAGTTTTGTATGAGTGCTTTTTTAAATCAATTATTAAAAAACATGTATATTAGTGTCTGGTATGTTGAACCATATACTTTCTACTTTAGATATGAACTTATTAAGGTTTTAATAATCATTATTGCTCACACTAGATGAAAATACTGTATAAGCCGAAATTTTGGCAGCCGTTTTATCTTCACAAATTTCGCGGTCTAAGCCTTATCAAAATTTCCACTCTGTATGATGCACATTCATATGTGTCCAAACACTGTCAAAAACGTGAAAGTAACAATTATGTCAATGTGTCAAACTGGTCCAAAATCGTGATCTGTATCCTAAAAAATACAGTATCCAATTCTAATTGGCATCAAATAATTTTAGAAATTAAAGCAATCATATTCAATAAATACCGAATTGTTACATTGTTATGATAATTTGTTGCTGTAAAACACGAAATAAATCTTTCAATCTTTCACATACTATCTATGGTAGATATGAACTCATTTCAATTTTTTTAGATTTTTAGTCAAAACAGAATTTAATCTGAATTTTCACACCACCCAGAATATTTAGAAGCTGAAAATGTTGGTGGGATTTTATTTTCACTAATAAATTTTGCTACCATGTACACCTGTATTTGCTGGAATTTTCATTCCTTATGGTGTCAATACATAGTAGACTTGTGTACAATAATCCCCCTTCTATCTATCCCTCTCTTTCTTAAAACCCCCTCCCTTCCTCCTTCCCTCTCTCTCATTCTTATCTCTCCCCTTTAATTCAGGTTTCTACATCTCTCTCTCTCTCTCTCTCTCTTCCTCTCTCTCTCTCTCTCTTTCTCCCTATCTCTCTTTCACTTGCTCTCTCTTTTGCTCTCTCTCTCTTTCCCTTTCTCTCTTTCTCTCTCGCCCTCTCTCTTTCTGCCTATCCCTCTCTCCCAATCTCTCTCTCTCTCCCAATCATCTATCCTCTCTCTTTATGCAAATAAGCAAGCCAGGCATTACACAAAAGCCCATTTTCCTGTATTCACAAGCATATCAAGTTCCATTGGCCATCGGGCGAACACTGAGGCGCATGAGGTACCTGAACACTTGGTTGGTGGGTGGACCCCTTAAGGAAAGGGAAGCACTCGAAGGCTAGTCTCAAAACCCAACCCAGTCCATCACATTTATCAAATTCTGCTGATCAGTTGAAGTAAATGTGACTGGACGGCAAGTCTACTATGTCACAGATATCAACTCCCAGTCATGGTTGAGAGGTGATGTAGTCTACATTTCTAGACACAGTAATTTGCATTTGAAGATGGTACAAAACAAAGCTGTCTGAACAGGGTCTCTGCTTGAAGACTAATCAAGGGCCTCTAAAAGGGGTAGGTATGGCCCTTAACGAGGATACTTGGATGTTTGAGATGGCGTGTGGACCAATGTGGCCGGAAAAAGGGTACGACTTTCACCATCTGTGGTTATAGACCAAGTTTTACATCCTAAAAGGAACAAAAAGCATTTGGTCTCCACATAAACATCTTTTAAATGCTTCTTCTTATCATGAACAAACGATCTCTTTTTTCCCTATTCTTTCATCTCTCTTCCTCTTAGGGGATGCTGTTCAAAATCAACTACAAATCAACTGCAACTTTGCAAATTGTAACGCACATTTTCATTCTTTCACGGTACATGTATGCGCATCCAACAAGACGCAAATGAAACAATGGTTTTGATTGGCACGTTCCGATCAACTGTAACTTTCAATAGATTGCAACTTTTGGACAACACCCCGTTATTCTTGTAAATCTGTTACAAACTCTCTTCTTTCTTCTACCCATTCATCTCCTTGATTTGTCTTCACCACTTAACTAATCTATGTCATCTCTCTCTATAATACTATTTCAAGATTCCAATTATATTTTAAATCTGTTTCTCCATAATCTAATATCATAAATAGTATTCTTACACTAATCTATATTCTAGGCCAATGAAGACAAATATACATGCACATTGTATTTGCTTCTGAATTTGAATTTCCCCAATGGATTTAAAGACTTGTTAAAAACAAATAAAAGCATCTACGAAACACAGGGACATCTATTAAAACATCCACACCATTTGCTACTAGGTGGGACTACACGCAAGCCTGCCATCTTTTCTCACACACGAGCCAAACTTGAAGGATCCCTGCCATCAAAACACGATGAAATCCAACACAATTTATTCATGAATTTTTCAGATTACCCGGCAAAGAAAAACCTCCGCTCATCATGCCTTCCCCATCTTCCTTTCAACAGCTCGCTCTTTTTCCCTTTTCTCTCTCTCTCTCGTTCTTCCTACTCCTCTCATTGTTAATTCTTTTAGAATCTTCGTCAGGTGACCTCATATGATAGAAAATCCGGTGAGCGTGCTATTCCATGCTATACCCAAACCGTTTGCTGGTTCTGCAATAGCTAACACACTCTGCTTGAAATTCAAGGGATCACTCAACTTCTATACAAGCTGAAATTTTCGCTGAATTTTTCGCTGAGTTTTTAATTTTGCTGACTTCACAACCATGACTTCGCCAAAATTTCACTAACATCGCCCATAAATTGAGTACAATGATCATTCAAAATGCAAAAATTACAACAACTTGCTAATTGGTGCTCTTACTCCCAGCTGCCAGGAAATCGCATTCAAAAGCATGGATTTTTAAAATAAAAATCCCAAGGGACACCCCAGAGTCACCCCGTCTCAGGGCTTCAGAAATCCAATGCTGACTAGTTCAGACTTTGCCCTCAAGGCTCCCCCCCCCCCTTTTTTTCAAATATCCTAGATCTGGTAATAAAAGACACTGATAAATCTCTGTTTTGAGTTCCATCCTGTTTTCAAATGCCTAAAATTCCTGCCACCGTCAATAGGTGATATAAAACGATATCTCATGGTACGGTTGATATCGATATGTTGAGGCTGGGGAGGTAACTTCCGATTCGGGAAGGTAATGCACGTGCTACGCTTTGGAAAATTGCTGATTTTTCTTTCTAAAATGTCACCGGAAGTGCTTGGTGGTGCATCAAAGAAGCACACCAAGGTGTTTTAAAAGTTAATATCAAGGAATATTTAAAATGAAGCGTTAAACAAAATTGATTTTTGGTTCAAAATTCTGGCAAAGTGAAATGCACATGCAACAATTCGGAAAATTACTGATTTTTCTTCCTGAAATATAATTGGAAATACTTGGTGGTGCATAGAAGAAGCACACATACATGTAGTGTATAGAAAGTTGATATCAAGGAATATTTAAAATAAAGCGTAAAACAGAATTGATTTTTCGATATAAAACCTTGCAAGTGGAATGAACATGCATGAACGTCCATAACCAGAAGTGGGTATTCGGACTCATGTGACTTGTTTATGATAAAAACTGCATAGAGCCATCTGCAGTTCTCAATTTCATTTCATTTTTCTTTTATTGTTGGTGGCAAGAATTGGAACATTGTGTATAGATCACATCAGCAGGTGGACCATACTCATCCCTTGAATGAACAAAACATAAAAATAGTCGCAGAACGTGTCCGTTGATATTGATTTGTCTGATGTTTGCCTTCTGGGTCAGGCAAAGCCAAAGTTAAACGGGCAATTTTTGTAAATGTATTGTTTCGTTTGGAAGGTAAAATTGTTGTACTGGGAAAGGGAATAATGATAAAGTCATTTGTAAAATGTTTAGCATTGATAACGTAGCATATTTGGTGCATTTCTGCCTTCAAGGAATTTCTTCTTGTCAGTACACATTTACATCACCCAGGTTCATCCAACAGCCCTCGGATTTTAAGACATAAGTCCAAGGCTCCAAACCACTGGCCTAGGCAGTACATTTAGATAATACGGTGATACGTAAAGCTTTCAGCGCCATGAGCACCAATAAGGTGGAGCTGTGCACTATACAAGTATCCACCATTAATATCACTAACATTTATAAAAGTGATATTTAAAATGACTGACTGATGAGATCAGCAAGTTACACACCAGATGAAGGAGAGAATGTAGAAAAGATGAGTGATGTTTACCAAAGTAATTCACTACTGTGAGCTTACCACATGTTTTCGTCACTTGAACTAAAAAGCAAAGTAAATATTTGATATTGGTAGAAAGTCAATAAACCAAAAATTGTATTTCACATTACATATTGTATGCTACCATCTTGAAGTGCTAAAAATATCAATCATATATGACATAAGTAAAAAAACAGAAAATTATATTTTTAGAATGAAATCCTTTTCACACCAATTTGAACTGTTTACCGATAGATTAAAACATAATCTATTGTCTGGTATTTCAGCCTTTCATCCGAGCCCGGCAGCCGGCCATTCATCAAAGCAAAATTGACTAAAATAGGACTTGTTCGTCTTTTGGCGTTTGATATAAGAGCCGAGAGGAATCGATCTATGACACTGTATCTCACAATCCCCTCCACTGCATGTATCTATGTATGGCAGCTTTTCAGCACCGAAACCTCTACCTACGTCACTCACGCCCTCTTCACATTCAAAAATTAATCAGAAACTGAGATTTGATTAGGAACATGATGACATATGAATATGTGGGAAGATTTCAACACTAGGACCATATCTACGTCACCGATGCTCAGTTCACATTTAATAAAGAGATATGAACTAGCATACATGGAGGGGTGGAATATGTCATTTTATCTGTTTGGAACTAGAGGGGTGTTAACCCAATTTTAGGGGAGGGGGAGGGGGAGGGGTATGGAGTTATTGATGTCAGGTTGTTTTTCTCATTCTGCTCAGATTCTTCTAATGATTCATACTACAATCTAAGTTACGATATCTAACTATCTAACTACATGTACATTGTGTAAAACTAAAGGATGTTAACTTTATAAAGTTTCTGAGCCAGAGGGAAATTAAGCCGGGAGATTTAGCGACGAAAGGGCACTAACCTCACAAATTGCCTTTTACCTGATGTCAGACATATCCAGCACGATTATACATGTAAGCGCAAAAATCTATGATGATTTCAAAATAGCCCAGATGAGTAACGCCCTCCAAACAGACGATTGCTCTAGCAGCAATTGCACCTGTGCTGTTTTTTTTTTCTTAGAAAATGTTTAAATGTTTTGAAGTGTGATAAGGTTCTTAGTTCATAAAAAGATATCAAGATAAGGTGGGAACATTTGCATTTAAAATTTCAATATGAATGACACCTAACGTACATCCTGCACTGACATTGAGGATTGTTATTCAGGTGTGAATAGGGCAAGTACGTTGACAGCATTACGATGTAGAAGAGGGTATGGAGGTGTTGCAAAGAACACCATACCTTTGAAAGGTAAGGTCGTGTCTCTCTATCAATTTGTTACCTCTTCACTTTCTTTGGCTGTGAAAGCTATATTTGCATTTACAAAAATAGATACTTCACTGAAATTTTTCAATTTTATCAAGTCTATTGAAACTAAAGGAGAGGCAGACCACACATGTGTAAAGAGATTTATAAAAATAACGTGACTAGAAAGGGAATTTTTCCCCCACTCTGGCTGGACAAGCAAAACAAAGACCAAGAAAACCATGAAATGTTTTACAAATTAGAAAAGAAAGGTCTTGACTTAGTAGCTTATCATGGCAAAAATCTCTGTAATACACATTCTTAATAACGTCAATCTCAAATATGATGTTATATTCATGATAATTTAAGACCTAAGATCATGGGAACATATAAAAGTGACAATTATCTCTCCTTAGATATATTCAAGTTGATTTTGTAAGGTTTGTCATCAGGTGATTAAAACATAGATTAATTGCATATAAATCCTTCTCTACTCATATTCAAAATGTACATTGTATGGCTTCATACTTCAATTCATCCATGAAGCAGGTGTAAAAGCAGGGTGTAAAATTACAACAAATCATCATCATTTAGATGCAATAGGCGGGTTTACTTATATATTCAAATTTATGTGCATTTAACGTAGTTACGTGGTATTCCATAGGCCGGTTGATAACAATAAGACTACAATACTTGGAATCCAGTTTGCATTACTTGTTGCTATGTCGGGCAAGCCTCGGGCAAGCTTTCGGGTTGTCAAGAACAACCTTTGTGTTGGAGGTATGCATACAATTTGCATCTATTAGTAAACCCGCCAATTATAAAGCGCACGTTAATATTGAAGTATTTTCCAATGCCCATTGGTGTCGTGGTGTAGTGGTTGTGGCTCTCGCCTCTAAACCGGAGGGTTGTAGGTTAGAACCCCACCCATGAGGTTAATTTCCTTCAGCGAGAGATTTATCAACATTGTGCTGCACTCAACCCAGGTGAGGTGATTATACTGGTTGGAAGATATTTCTTGAATGCAGTGAGCACCAAATGGTAGCCATGCTAAAGCCTGGTAATAATGAACGGGGCACTTAGAAACAATCTGTTTTGGGTGCTACATATGAATGTTGTGTTTAGTTATCATTATCATTATTATTATTATTATTATTATGATAATTATTATTTTCACTGTCAGGTCAATACTGCAAACCTCCCAAACATTCAGACTGAAAAAGGTGAATGATACTGCTAAAAAATACAGAAGAAAAAATATAGTATACTTAAATCATAATCATAGTTATCCCTCTACATTCATAATAATTAGAAGGGTTTAAATGGGTAATCTGGCTATGCTTCTAACCAACATATACATGTATTGTATTCAATTTTAGGGGCACAAGAAAACAGAAACTAAAAACAATTTTCCCAACCTCAAAAAGAAACTATCATCATTCGACTTTGCTGTTTAACCCATTGACCACTGAATTCTGTAATTCCCATAGACTTTGTGCATAGAATACCCAGTTCCAGTAGTCAATGGATTAATTGTTGTATTCTCAATTTTTTATTTTGTTTAGGTGCTTTGCGACAGGTCTCATTTATCACAATGTTATCATTCTGGCCCAACCAAACTGATTGATCCTCAGGGAAAGCATTCTGAATAATTCATGGGACGCTCACCATGCCGTTCAATTAAAATGTCTGTGGAGTAATCTCTGTGTGATATCAAACATGGAATGAAAGACCACATTAGAAATAGAGCTTTTACTTTGCTTTTTTAATGCTTTTTACCTTGATTTGGAAATTGTTTCAAAATTCCTATTACTCCTTAATAGGGGAGAAACATTTTTGCTGATGGTGTTGTATTCTTAAAGATCTTTGCATGTAAGCGAAATAATTCCTTTTCGGGGGGAAATGGGGGAGGGGGATGGGGACAGGGAACAGGGTGAGGGGAATGGGGTACAGGTAGGGAACAGGAAAAGCAGAGGGATAGGAAGGGGATGGAGAAGGGGGAGGAATTGGAAGGGAAATGGGTGTAAACAGAGTAGATGAAAGAGTGGGTAACAGAATCGAAAAGCAAAGCAAAGGAATGAAAGAGGTGTGAGAAGATGAAAGGGAGGGAAAATACTCTATCAGTCAATGGTATTTAAACATGCTCTGTGCAGGTAAGAATTGTAAAACTACCTGTCATAACTACACATTCAAGACAATTTGATCATAAGGGAACTAGTATTATTATATCTCTCATTCTGAGCTTTCATAATTGTAACGGGTAGCAATGAATTCTGACTCATGTTGGACCAGGAAATTATACCCCTCACAATTCCCTTGTTCTACTTTGATTGTATTTTTTATGAAAAAGTCATACTTTTCTTCCAGAGCAGAAAACAAAAATTGTGGATTTTTGAAAATAACATGTTCATATCTTATCCTGATAGGGTTTTGTAATCTACATGTATTGTTGTCATTTACTTATTTTGGGGGAGCAAAATCATTCCAAGATATTTTTAAATAGGCCCTTAAAATAACTGGTGAGAAAGAGTTGCAAATAGTCACCTTTTTAATTTTGAAATGCATTTCCATGTAAAATATGAATAAGAATTAATAAAAAGCCATAAAAGCATTGAAGATTAAATATGATTATTATAGCCTGCATCATCAGCCCCCCCCCCCCTTGAATCGAATTCTCCTAACCCCAACCCGGTTAAATCAACCTCATGAGGCATATGGCATTCTAAAGGCCCAGACAAGCCTACATGAACATGTACATCGAGGGAGATTCGATATGGATAAATATTGTGTTACCAAGGACACTTGCGAAGCTGTTCATTTCATGAGATTTGGCTGTCCCGTTGCTATTCTGATGGCCTTTTAATTAACTGTGATGACAAAAAGTTGCTTGTGACAGAGTCATCGAACACGAGAGAGAGACGTGGCACGTTCGAAAGCTGCGACGGGAGGAAAAAAAACTGCTGCAAACAAGACTTGTGGAGGGGGTTATTATCTAAAGCCCGGGTTGTTACACAGAGCGTGAACGTGCGTGTCGAGAAAAACACATATTTATCAGGTCCTTTCATTTGCTACCTTGTTGTAAGCATCGAAGCAAACATGAACACATCTATTTTTATCTCACGCTGATGTCAAAGCAGGGTCGACACAGGAGTGGCAAATACCATCTAATCTATTGCTTGTCGATTCTGAGCTGTTTTCTAACGCTTAAAACCTACAAATACATTTTATATTTAATCTCCAGGAGCACTATTGCCTTGGCTTTACATTTGACATGCTTGTATGCAAACAACTGCCTTGATTTTTAGTACACGCAAAAGATGCATGCATCTAAGCATTCAACGTCATTGTAAATTATGCCGCAATCAATTTATTTTGTATGAGTCTTTTACAAATATTTTTCAATGACATGTCACTTCTGGTTATTTTTTCAAACGGTAAATTTCCTCTAGCGCCTTTTAATTATGACTTTTTGGTTCTTAAATTTTTTTCTGTAAAATTCTCATTCTCTCTTTCCCCCTCTCGCATTATTTTCAAAAATCCCTTTCATCATATACTAACTTACAGGATGTGTTATCTTCATAAGATATGAAGCTATTTTTCACAGTTTATATTTTGTTTATACTTTTATTGTTGTTCTTTTCAATATGTTGTACAAGGACAGAGCATATTAAATATGTTTTCTTACTTCTTATCACTATTAGGCTCAGATTAACTGATACAGCTGAGTGATCTCACTGTGATACAATACTTCTTAGCTTTAAAGTGATAACAGATAATACTAGCTTGCATTGTAATTGATAAAATCACCAGATAGAAAGGAATCAACATATCTTCCCCCCCCCCCTCCTCCCCTGCCCTCCTGCTCCCCCTCCTTCTCCTCCTCATACTCCATTTTTCTACTCCTCTTTTATTTATTCTTCTTCGCCCAATTCATAATTATTATTTTCTCCTGCAATTCTTTAATTATTTTCCCTTTTTTCATCCCCTTTGATTTCGTCTTTTCTCTTCTTTTTCTCTTTCTTCTCATTAATCATTGTTTTCTCCTTTCTATATCTTTCTCCTTCTTTTTTTCTTCTTCTTCTTCTTCTTCTTCTTCTTCTTCTTCTTCTTCTTTCTCTCCTTCTTCTTCTCTCCTTCTTCTTCCTCTTTTTCTTCTTCTTTGTTGTCCTCTTCTTCTTCTTCTTTATCCCTTTTTCTTTTTGCCCATACCTTTTTTCATATTCTTCTCCTTTTCCATCACATTGTTACATCATCTTCTTCTTGTCCCCTTCTCTTTTTCATTGTCTGCCTTCTTTATCCATTTTTGTTACATTTCTTCCATTTCCTCCAACCCCCCCCCCCAAAAAAAAAAGAAATCAAGGGGTTGCCTTGAATTGAATTAAACATGAATATCCTTTTTGTACCCTTTTGAGGCAACATGGTCAGATCTACATTTGAAAAAAGATCAGTTGACAATCAGCTAACATTAAACACAAGCCAAAAGAGGGGTCTTCATTTCCTACCCATAATCTGAAATGCAAATAGGGGAAGGGAGGGCAAAAAGGGCAAAAGATGGATCCGAACCCCCATCCATCCCCATGGTTCCGCCAACGTCTGATGCAAGCGTTGCGAGGGAAGGTATTCGGAGCGCTTGGTTTGATTGAAAACATGCCCATGTCATCGGTAGGGTGTATGGTATGGCTATTTGATACTGTGTTGTATGACATGGGCATCTAGCACAGAGGCATCCAACACAGATGCAGCTTACAAGATGCAAAGAAGAAGATGCAAGGAGGAAGATGCGAGGAGGAAGATGTGCCGAGAAAATGAGATGTGGATGATGCTAGTGGGACTTCAGTGGTAACGCAACAGTCCATAAAATGTCTTCCTCCCTACCCCTCATCAATTGGTCATTTTTTCTGCATATTAAAAAACATTTCAATTTAGTTGTATTTGATTTGCAATCAATTGAGGCTTTTTATAATGCCTTCTTCCCTAC
>BQKZ01003863.1:28376-38951 GCA_036244855.1 Temnopleurus reevesii
GGTTACATGAAACTAACTGGGATGGGGTACAGATCTTATCTTATGTGCACAGTCAAGTGCACCCCTCCAGATGAGCATTGTGTAGTCTGCAAGTACAGACCCTAGGCTTTCAATGTGAGCATGATACAGAGTATGCAATCTTTCACTACATGACACACTGTATTGCTGCTTTAGCCTAGAGGCTTTAGGAAAGAACAATGCTGTGTGTGGCTTCACACAATGCATACCCTGTATCACGCTCTGTGCATGCATACATCAAAAGACTAGGGTTTGTGCTTGCAGACTAAGCTTTGGGTACACCCCTCCAGATGGGTTTGGGGGTATGTCACACACCCCTCTCAATGAGATTATGGATATATCACACGCCCTTCCCAATAAGATTTGGGATATCATAGTACACCCCTCAAGATGAGATTTGTATCACACATCCCTCCAGATGAGTTTTGGGGTACATCACACATCCGTCAAGACAAGTTTTGGGGTATATTTTTATATGCCCCTCCAGATGAGCTTAGGGGTACATTATACACCCTTGAAGATGAGTTTTGAGGTATATCACACACCCCTCAATAAGAGTTTTGGACTTTTGGGGTATATATCACACACCCCTCTAGATGAGTTTTGGGGTATATCACACATCCTTCAAGACGAGTTTTGGGGTATATTTTCCGTGTATGCCCCTCCAGATGAGCTTAGGGGTACATTATATGCCCTTGAAGATGAGTTTTGAGGTATATCACACACCCCTCAATAAGAGTTTTGGACTTTTGGGGTATATATCACACACCCCTCCAGATGAGTTTTGGGGTACATCACACATCCCTCAAGACGAGTTTTGGGGTATATTTTTATATGCCCCTCCAGATGAGCTTAGGGGTACATTGGGTGACTTCATGTACGGTGTTGAACGCTGGTGTTGGTGTTGCAGCAACACCAACACCAGCCTCAACACCAAACCTGAAGTCTGTCGGTGTTGGGGTTGACCTCGCAAGATTCTGACGTATTTCNCGCCAACGTCTGATGCAAGCGTTGCGAGGGAAGGTATTCGGAGCGCTTGGTTTGATTGAAAACATGCCCATGTCATCGGTAGGGTGTATGGTATGGCTATTTGATACTGTGTTGTATGACATGGGCATCTAGCACAGAGGCATCCAACACAGATGCAGCTTACAAGATGCAAAGAAGAAGATGCGAGGAGGAAGATGCGCTGAGAAAATGAGATGTGGATGATGCTAGTGGGACTTCAGTGGTAACGCAACAGTCCATAAAATGTCTTCCTCCCTACCCCTCATCAATTGGTCATTTTTTCTGCATATTAAAAAACATTTCAATTTAGTTGTATTTGATTTGCAATCAATTGAGGATTTTTATAATGCCTTCTTCCCTACACCTCTCCAATTCGTCACTTTCAGGCTTCCCAACCCTTATATTGCAAAAGAGGAGTGATTTGCTCAAAAAGAAGAAAGACACCATCTTTCCCATTGGACTGTGTACACCCTGTAGTAGAGTTATTATGGAAAATAGGAAAACTCTGTTGAAATGGCGTTGAAACTCTCTAAAAAAAAGAGTCATAAATTTATATTCTTTCCTCAAAATTCCTAATGTTGGGAGTTCTGCATTTTTGTCTGCGTATTAAAGCATGTTTAAAGATATCATGCAAATGAAAATTCATATTTCAATTATTTGCAGTTGATTTGCAATCAATAGAGGGTCTTTGTAATGCTTTCTTCCCTACCCCTCACCAATTGGTCACTTTCAGGCCTACCATAACGCAAAAAGAGGAATGATTTGCTGAAAAAGAGAAAAGAAAACATGTTTCATATTGGACTGTGTAGCAGAATTATTCAGAAAAATAGGAAAACTCTTTTGAAATGGCATTGAAAGTCTCTGCATTTTTTCTGCGTATTAAAGCATGTTCAAAGATATCAGTCTGATGAAAATGCATGTTTCAATTTGCAAGTTATTTGCAGTTAATTTGCAATCAATAAAATTTTTTGTAAAGCAATCAAATCAAATCAAAAACATGCCTTTGTTAAATGTTCAATTAAAAATATCATACTGCACAAGCATGTGTGACCCCATTAAGAGAAACGTGACATGAAAAAGACATCTTTGTGTCATTGAACCCTGCAGCAAATTAATTTAATCCCTTAATTTAACAAGTTCCAAATATTGGGGTAGATTTGGGCCTTATCGCTTGTCGCTTGAGAACTCTTTTGGTCTAGCAGTTATGACACTTGCCTAGTAACCTAGAGATTGCAGGTTCAAGTCTTGCTTGGGTACCTCCCCCCCCCCCCCCCCCCCCCCCCCCGTATTGAAATTAAAATTAAAATATTTTCTTCTGAGAGAAAACATGATCTAACAATTATTCTGTCATGAGAAGATATTTGGTACAGCTGTTTGGTGTCTTTGTATTGTTAATAATCTTTTTTTACACAATTGAGTTAATGAAAGTAATCTTGGGCTGTGTTTCACCAAACTGTTCTTAAATTTTCTCATGGCTATAAGAAAGACTGGAATACGTTAACAAGTGTTATACGTGTAAAATGTTTGACCATTCAGCACAAGAACTGATACCAGTCATGCGTAAAATTGTTCTGAAAGTCTTTTGTAACTTGGTGAAACACCGCCTGGGATTGATGTACAAAAACGAGTGTGATGAGGGTGTAGGGCAAACCAAGTGAAAGGCTTGGAGCGATAGTCATATCTATCTGTACCTCCCAATTACAGAGCTAGATGGACTACAATGACTCACAAGAAGTTTAAAGGTATAGATCAGTTATGGTCAGGAGCCAGAAATTGATCTGAAACGAGTCAATGTATTCACAGATTGCTTTACAATGCATAAAAATAAATGCGTATGAAATTGGGAGAAGATTTTCGCACAAACTTTGGCTTATTTAGTACGAAAATGCAAATCAACCTTTATTCATTCGGACCGCTATCAGAATGAGCGGTCAGCAGAGAGAGAAAAAAAAGGAAGAGAAAGGAAAGAAAGAGATAGATATAGTGATAAATACTGTAAAATCAATATATTAGCCTTTTCACAAAATTTCAGGCATTTTTACATATTCACACTTCATTTTTTGAAAGATTATTGTAAACGAGTCTATTGGCAATATTGGCAATGTAAAGAGTTGAAATTTTAGCTAATTCATGCTGAAAAATTAGCAAAAAAATCGCAGCAAAAAGTTATCAATTAATTAATTATGGTGTAAAATTTATAGGATAAAGCAAAAATGAAGAATGTTTGAATTACATGAAGACACAAAGCATCAAAGAGGATTCAAAGAAAGAACATGCTATTTGGGAAGTTTCTTACATTAACATTCAAAGTTTAGAGAAGTGACAAAAGTATTTCATTTGTAGATTTATCATTTGTAGAGGTTCCCACTTCTCAAAACCTTTGCAATGTCAATTTAATATAAATTTTGAGTTCTCAAAGTGAAAAATGTATTCCAACTAATATATAAGTGAAAGTGAATACAGGAAATATGGTCAGAGAGAGCACAAAAGAGAGGGACAAACAGGAAAACAAAGTACAAGATGGGAATTATTGTAAAATATTAACATACAGAGTCAAAGAGAAAAACGGATTGGTAGATAAAAACATATTTGAACAGAACTTTCCAAAACAGAAAAGAGATATACAAACAGAGAAAGCAAAATGAGAATAAAGAAAAAGGAGGGGGTGTAAACAGAGGAAAAGAAAAGTAGGCATATAGAAGATAAATCACCACACTTCCTTGAAGTAACCTGAGGCAAATGATGAATAGAAGAAAAATAGCAAGAGCAGGAAAGAGAAACAGAAAGAAAGAGAAAGAGAAAGAAAGAGAAAGAGAGAGAGAGAAAGAGGAGAGAAAAAGAGAAAGAGAGAACATGTGTGTCTGGGTGAAAAACGAGGAGAGGGAGTAAAAGTCCGCAATTGTAAGAGACTGGACAATGTAAATAAGAATTGTAGAAAATTTCAACATTTCTATTTTTCAGCAGACAAATGAACCCAACATTGATGATATAACAAGGTATCCCCTCTTATACATTGTGCAATCCCACATATACGTGCCCATGTAAGTGGTAAGGATGGGAGCCTGTGCATTGCTGACTTAATGCCTTTGTATGCCAACATCACCACAATGCTGGAGAAAGAAAGACTCTCCGTCTCCAAATATGAGAGCAGGGAGGATTTAAATGCAGGCAGGCGACGCTACCGAGAAACGGTGTATGATACTGATGCATGGCGGTTATAATGCCAAGCCGAAATAGAGCAAAAGAGCACGAGATGAGAAAAAGAGAGAGAGAGACAGAGAGACTGAAAGAGATGTGGAGAGAGTGAGGGAGGAAGATGGGGGAGATAGCAAATTCTATTGTCTCTCCATTACTGCACTCAGACTCGGCTATTCAATGCAGTAAATAGCATCTCGTTGGGAAGACTTCACGGTAGGGCCTTCATCTTCTTCTTCGTCGCGAGCTCGGCGCATCTTTCTTCTCAAACCATCGTTCAGCAAATATTCCTCGATTCGGTATTCAATCCCCATACTTAGCATGCAGTGGCATAATGAGCATGTACAGCGCACAGATCTTCCATACTGCATCTTAATAGTGGTCTTCGTGGATGGAATATAGGCAGAGATGACAACCGTTCCGGAATGGGCGTGAGATGTACATGTATATTTAATTCACATCCCCTCACGTCCCATGTTATTTTCTTGAACTTCTATCTTACTCTACACATTTTTCCAGTTGCGCCTTGAACATTTCCTTGAAAAGTGGATTTGACGCTATATAAATCATATATATTATGATTATTATTATTATAAATTCAAAGTTTTCATCACAAGTGAATGGTTGAGAGTATGATTATCGTTTCCTAACAGTGTCCTTAAAAAATGATGATTGAAAATTATTCCTACAGATGCAAACTGTTCCAGAATACGTACATCAGGTGAATTTTAATATCAAGAAAGGCTTTCATCCCGACTACACTGCTGACAGTACAGTAATCATTGTAATGTTTCTCTCACTTTTGTTCAGCTTTTGCCTTTCTAACATTTCCCTTTCGACCCCTGAATGCATTAATTTCCGGAAAGGTTAGCATCTGTGTGTGTGGGAGGGGGGTCAAAGAATGGCAGACATGCCAACCACAAATCATATTAAAAAATGTGAACTGTTCATGGTATACTGTATAAGCTGATATTTTCGGGGTGGTTTTATTTTCGCTCATTTCACGGTTATGGCCTCGCGAAAATTTCCACTCTATAAGATGGACATTCATTTGTGTACAAACACTATCAAATACGTGAAAATAACAACACGCCAATGTGTCAAACTGGTCAGAAATTGCTGAAATATCTGTACACTAAAATATTGGTTTATACAATAATTCAGTGCTTACATACAGTTTACCAACTGATTTTCCAAAAATATGGTTGTCATTAGCATGCTTTCTCTCATGAGAAAATGTTTGGATTTGGATCAGTTGTTTGGTCACCATATTCAGGGAATACTTTTACTTTCCACATTTGATTAGCAGTTTTAGACATTGAGGAAACTTTTCAAATTGTTTACTATACAGTTCTATGTGAAAAATTTGCTACACAAGATATATTTTGCATAGCAATCCTGCTAAAATGCATAGCAAATATCAGGAAAACTATTCCCTCCATATTTCAATTTTTATACATTTCGGAACAGTTGGGATTTCTGTATGTTTTTTATCCTCTTCTGCTTCATATGGCATACTTTCATCTCTACAAATCTATTGAAAATATCAAAATATAATGCACTGGTTTACTCATATTATGAATTATCATCTCCCAGCATATGGTCTTTCAAAAGCCTTTATTTACATGTACACACAAAATATGATTTACTAAATTTACAATGCATACATGTATCTATCATAGTAAGAGGATACATGTAAGTTATTGATTGTTGTGTTCTGTATAATCACTGATATAGCCAGAGTTTCGAACTCTATCACCAAAATGTGATGTATTTTGACATTTTTTACTTACTTTTTATGTTGTGTTTTTTATACTTGGTTCATATTTTATTTATTATTTGGTGGCAGCATCTCGTAAGACTTTGTTCTTTCTAGCTGTCTCCTCATTCGCTTTTATTTGTATATTTTATCTTGTACATGAAATTGGTTTTTACTTTTGAATGAAATAAAAATGAATTGAATTGAATTGACTTGCATAGATCTGCTCATAAATATTCCCATATTTATTTTTCCATTTATGATTCCCATACAAATAAGCCACACCTAATATTCCTTTCAAGTTGAATGTGCTGCAATTCTTCATTGCAAAATTCATCCTATAATGAGCCAGTATATTTGAACGGTCCTTGCAGGGATGTCAACTGTTCCAGAATATGTATGAGGTGCATTTTCATTTGAATTCAAGGCTATCATCACAAGTAAATGGCTGACAGCATGAATTACTATTGGCAAGTTTTCTCTAACTTTTGTTCAGCTATTTTGTTACAATGTCTTCACATATTTTTATTTTGCCTCAATATTCTGGTTGGTATCTCTGCCTTAGCCAGAATATTGAATGTTCCTCGTCTAAAGGAAAGACGAGCCTTTGCAATTGGCTCTGAAAAATTAATGAATTTTCAGAGCTCTTAAAAAGTTTACTATGCGTATTCCTTTCCGCTAAGCCCCTCACACTCTTATGCTCTTTTACCACAAAATATTCATACATATATCTTTAGATATAAAAATGAGATGAGTAAATGTAGAACGCAAGTGAAGACATAGTATGTTTTAGTGTATCTGAATTTAATTTTTTTTTTAATATGATTGTAAACTAACATTTCTAATCAATGGACTCTTTGATGAGTACTATATTTTTCACAATGAAAAGACATTTATAATTGTTTAGCCATAAATTGTCATCAATCACTATTTTCCACACGAATTTGGAACTTTTAACACACTTACATGCTTTTTGGTGATAAAGATTCAATTTGGGGATATACTGTAACATTTTTGAATACTTGGAATAATCTTTTTTAATTTGAAAATTCATGTGTTGCCAATCTCTCTGCCTGTTCAGCTCAGGGCAAGATAGATTTTTACAGAGGCAAAACTGGACTAGTACATTTTGGGGGGAACATAAGATTTTTTAAAATTACAATAATTTTTTTTATTAGAAAACTGGTCAATTTACCTGTTCAGCTTGAGGACAGAAAGATTTTCACAGAGGCCAAACTGGACCAGTACAGTACATGATGGTGAAGTGTAAATAGACTTCTGACTAAGTAGGGATTATCTCATCTCGGTGTTGACATAATGATGCAAGTGTGTTGACTGTGTTGGGTATCAAGACACTTTATAAGGAACATTTAGGCCTAAAGCCCTGGTCACATAGGACCCCGGAAGCAACACGATTCACCCCAACTCGTTGTTCTGAGGCACTTACAATGTAACTGTGAATTAACAAAGAGTCGGGGTGGATTGTGTTGCTTCCAGGGTCCTATGTGACCGGGGCTTCAGCTCCTATTTGTAGTGAAGAAGCACACTCCTAAGCCCCCCCCCCCCCCCCCAAAAAAAAAAATAGTTTAGTGGATGTGGCTCTCACCTTTCAACCCGAGGGCCACAGTTCGAGTCCCGCCCATGGCGTTACTTTCCTTATTTAATTGTTTTTTAATTATCATGTTTTATTTTGACAGGGTAGCCCCATCAGTAATCGAAGTACTGTTCTTCCTTCAGCAAGAAATTCATCCACATTGCGCTGCACTCAACCCAGGTGAGGTGAATGGGAACCTGGTAGGAATATTTATTCCTTGAAATGCCATGTGCGCTGGTGTACACTGAGCTAAAGCCAGGGTAATGATAATGCAAAGCGCCTTGAGCACTCTGCAGAGTGGATATGTGCACTATATAAATTGCATTTATTATCATTATTATTATTGTTTGGTCCAAATGGCCTCCGTCTACCAACCAACCCTTTGAAGACAGCCAGACCTAAATCTTTTTGGTTCACATTTCAGTAATAAAATATGATGTGAAATACAAGCTGAAAAGCTACTTTAAGTTGTTCTTTGACTATTCACTCAATGACAGCTAAATGTAAATAAAAGCATAGGAGCGCAACAAAACAATTTTTGCCAAACTTCCAGTAAAAGTTACTTTTAGATGTTCCCTTTTCACTCCAGGGCGGTGTTTCATATCTAGTGGATGACAGGACTGAATTGGCAAGAGATTGTAGGGTCTGAAATTGCAGACTAGTATGGGTTAGCTTCTCATTCAAGCCACCTACAATATTACAAGACCTGCCACTTTTTATGGAAACCCTAAAGTACAAGTAAGCGCTACAACAGGAGAGAGAGAGAATTTGAGTTTTACGGCGTGTATCATTCAAATTATATTATTGACGCCAGGAGAAAAAGAGAGAAAGAGGACCGACCTTTAACGTCATCACCCGAAAGACATTACCAGGGATCGAACCAGCAGTGCAAGAACCAACCCAAGTCAATTTGTGACTGTCCCAAACAGCTTGATTACAGGCGCACGCCACAACGCCCAAGTTGTGAAATTGGTAATTTTTGGACGCACAGTTTGTTCCCCAGGATGAAAACTTTGTGATCGCAGGACATGAAATTTGTATCTCCAGACCAGGGACACAGAGTATCAAGAATATGAATTTTTCACCCCTGTCCACTAAGTTTTTGACCTAGGTCATGAACTGTGCACCCTGGGTCACAAACTTCCTGTCTAAGGTGACATATGTAACTTTGCATCCCAAGTATCACAAATTTCATGACCTAGTTGCAAAATCGTACATACAGATGACCTATTTTTCAGTGTATTTCAGGGCTTTCATATAAAGTAGTATATACTTTTTTTCATTATTGTGGGGTATGTGCTGGCTAAAAATATAAGTGGCCTGCCCTGTATACTTAGATCTTGAAATCTAAGGCCTGGTAAATCCCCATATTTTGATATAATCTTGATTTTCGGTAGCAAATAAATGCATCTTTGGCATTAATAGTGGATAATCCACACATAAGCATGTTAAATCGTACGAGCATAGATAGTAAATGATCATTGAATGAAGAAGAATCTTGATTTATAAATGCATGAATGTCCTTCGCATATTGGTGACTTATGGTGGAAGTAAACATTGTCTAAATATAAACATAGTTTTGTAAGCTGTTTGGTGCAGGGTATAGGGGTGCATGAATGTGAGTTTATAGGTCACAACTGGGTGTGAAATGAAGTCAAACTTGCATGTCCTTCAGACAAATTCCTTTTTCATTTCCTACATCAAAAAGGTATCTAGATTTGTATGAGTAAGGCATGATTTGTAAGTGTTTGTTCAAACAAATTGATTATATTGTTGGCAGATTTTGTTCTATTCCAGCATGCAATTTCCTACATGTAGGTTTTTTTCTTCTTCTTTGTACAATACACAGATTTACAATATAACAATTAGAAGAAATAAATTCAAAATAATTCTGATCATGCTAAACCATCTATTTATGAAAATACTGATTTTAAATAGAGTCTAGTAGTAGTAACGCCTGCATATTTCTTCTTTGAAATAATTTTGATTACCTATTACATGTAAGTCAAAACCTGTTTAATTCTGTATCATCTTTTGGTTCACTTTCTATTAATGTAGTTCGGGCAAGTTGTGCAAAAAATTCTTGTAGCATCCTGTATTAGTTTCTGAACCCCTAATTTTGTGCTAACGATTGTGGCAATTTACCTGAGCTTGACCACATCAATATCAATGGCAAATAGAGGAGGGGCGTTATCAGTTTTTACCACGAGCGATTTTGAATGTAATAGACCACTTTCATAATGTATTCAAATTTTATGCACGCTTCTTTGTCAATACACAATGAATAAATTTTTTTACCTGATATAAAATAATCGTGTTTCAAAAGAAGGAATGAGGACAGCATGAAGCAGTTGTTGCTACATGTACTGTAGGTTGGTCAAGCTCCAATGTTTGTCCAACCTAGTAACGCTAATGTATGCAAGTTGCATACTGACTATTGTTCTCTCATTCTCTTTTGGCACCTGAATACATACTTCCTCTTGGGGCAAACATGAATAAATTTGAATACATTACGAAAGTGGTCTATTCTACTTGACAACTCGCATTGCTGGAACCCTTCTTATGATGACTTTTTACTCTGGCTTGAGCGGGTTAATTTGAATTACTCCATTTAGTGGAAACAGGCCGAGAGAAATGAAATGTACTTTGGTAGAAATATTTAGGACATGTCTAAAAATAGCAATCCAAGCATTCTTGATTTCCCTAGCGGTTGGCTGCGTGTCTATGGGGGGTGGTCTGCGTATTATTCTGCCAAAATGACAAACATCAAATGCAACATATGGTAACATGATATAAACATTGACACAATGCCAGGATAAGTTGTGCAAGCAATGGTCAGGATATTTTTAGAATTGCAAAGGAGAAACTTGTAAACATTTACAGATAGGTATTTGGTATCTTTGGAATGGGTAGAAAATATTCAATTGTACATAGATTGATAATGTTGGTCTGTACTTTTCATTTTTTATGACTGTTGTGGACAACCTACTTCATGCAAAAT
>BQKZ01003864.1:1568-14360 GCA_036244855.1 Temnopleurus reevesii
ACACATCATAAATGAAAAGTGACAATTCATATTCATTTCATGAACACACATAAATTCACTTTCAGAAGGGGTCTACACCAAGTGAAACAAGTACAGCATTCATGAAATTATTACATAATTATTGATCAAACGCTTAAATCACTACAGGCTATCAGAAAATATACAATGGGCATTGTTTTATTACATAAAATTGTGAAATAGGCCTGAAACAAAAATGTCGTATCTTGGGTCTTATCTGCATCATCATCTCATAAAATGTTACTGTTATTTTTTTGCACATTTTCCTAAAGGTTTTGCACATTTTCTTAAAGAGAAATCGCATTTTGTACGAGTCAATGACACCATTGCTTTCTAAATATTCTTGTAACATGCTTCAAACGTAGCTAGGAAGCATCAACAAAAATCTTGGTTAACTTGAAGTACATTATTATATATTTTCTTTGGAACATGTCATATACACACATTTTCAGCCTATACGCACACTAAATGATGCCCAAGATAGGATCATCACTCCAATATACATTTGTATGATATCAATTATTATGACATCAATTATAGTTTCCGCATATCACCTTCGGAACTTTCAACAACAATTCTAATTGTACGCTTGCAGGATTACAAATACAAATTTAATCAACATTTGACTAATAAGCAATAAAAGCATTCTACATGTACAAGTATTATAAGATTGTCTAATCATGGCAAATATTTGTATACAATAGAAAAAATATATAAATTCAATGTTCTAACCAAAATATATTTTCATACTTCATGAATATGATGTATTTGTCAACATTTGGTAAACATTTGAAAAGCAATGATTTCTAACAATCAAGTAGAATGTGAAAAACATCTGTGCAGTGTATATGGTATATATTTATATGGTATATATTTCTTGAAGAATCATGGAATTTTCGTTCACATTTTGAAAAAGCTTGGAATTTACTTTCATTGAAAAAAGTTACACTTATAATCTGAAAAATCTATGCAATGTAGATACACTGTACTTCAATTTACTATACTAATTGGTATTCTTGTGCCAGGGGCTACATGGTAGAGTTTTAACTTAATGTATATCCCTGGCATTCATTATATTCATTAATATAAAATACAAATTATTAAAAAGGTATAAACTGCGCATTTGTAAATATTATACATATCATACATTTAACTGATGCACAATAAACAAATTCTTATTCCTTTATTTAAAAGAGCATTCACTTTATTTTATCTTATTTTAAACTGGAGTCTGTCTGTACCTGACACATCAATGTTATAGTAGTAATCTCTTTACAGCAGAGGTAAAAACAATAAGCTATAGTGAGCTGAGACCATGTTTTGTACCTCTTTATAGAAGATATTTCATTACATCAGATCTCTTTATACCGAGTTTTCACTGTGCATGCCATGTGATGTGCATTTTGCTTTCCACCAGACATCTATCACAACTAATTCCTGAAATTAAATTATACAGAAGAAACTTGTGTAACTTGGTGGAATGTTTAAATTCATGAACCCTGTACAGCGGAAATTGGATATATAACATGAGTTAATATGCATCCCATATTGCATGGGTATGGGAATGACAAGATTGGCAGAACCAAAAGGGTTTCAAAGTCACCAGGAGTTGACACCATGAATCTATCCCCAATAAATGAACTCTTCTTGCCGAAGAAAGAAACAACTAGAGAATTGGAAACTTTATGACATTGAGAGGTCTCATACATGATTTGATTTTGTATTCTTCTGTTCTGAAGACTTGATATAATGAGATTTAGGGGGTGTTGCTCAAAGGTTGCAATTGATCGTAAGTTGCAGTTGATCGGAACGCGCCAATCAAAATCAATGTTTCATGCGCGTCTTGTTAAATGCGCACACCGCGCGTGAATGAAAATGCGCGTTACAATTTCCAAAGTTGCAGTTGATTTGCAGTTGATTCTGAGCAACACCCCCTTACTTATTTTGATGTTTCCAATGAACTTGTTATGTAATCTTTTTACTGTAGTAATTACTCTGACATTACATAGTTTCCATCTTTTCATTCCCCAATTCATTTTTAACAATCTTGCTCTTTTCTTTTCTATGTGTTTATTAGATTCCAGTTCTGGAGGCGCCCTGGTATAGTGGTCATGACTCTCGCCTTCCAACCAGAGGGTTGTAGGTTCGAGTCCCACCCAGGGCGTTAATTTCCTTCAGCAAGAACTTCATCCACATTGTGCTGCACTCAACCCAGGTGAGGTGAATGGGTACCTGGTAGGAATATTTATTCCTTGAAATGCCAAGTGCGCTAATGAAGTGGCTGCCGGGCTAAAACCAGGGTAATAATTCTGCAATTGTAGAGCGCTTAGAGAATTCTTCATAAAGAGTTGATAAGTCCTATATGAAAGCCGTTCATTATCATTATTATTATTATTATTAGATACCAAGGTCTACATGTAGCTTTCATAGTCACAGGAAGATGTAGTGACAAGGTTCATGGTAAAAGCAAATGAATTGATAATCCGTGAGTATGACATACACCAAAACATACAAAATGTGCAAAGCAACGGATATAAAGTCAAATGGATGCAAAGGTTCTCAGGTCAAGTAGTCCAATATATTTAAAGATCAGGTGTGTATATACATTCATTAGGTACAATGATCTCTCACACACACGTAATATTAATAACATTATTATAAAAGAACAAAGGATTCTGGAAAAAAATACATGGACAGGCATAACACTTTTACACAAAAGTAAGTTAAGTAAGAAATAGATGATGTAAACTATGCAATATAACATATTGGATATTTAATTTACAGCATACATTTCATTTATCATTAAAGTGCATAATGCTGAGACATTTAATATTTCAGCAGCAAGTTTACAACCCACTAAAGCACTAACACATTTACATGGCAGAGTGGGTGTTGCAATAACCTTGTTTTAAAACAGTTCAGCTGTAAATATTTCATTCAGCACTAAATATAGAGTATATGTTTTGTTTTGGCAGAATTACTGGTCTTGACTAATACAACATTTACACTTATTGCCGTTCACAGAATTACAATCATATCATGTATTGGCAAACAGGCAAAATATTTTCAAGTAAAACATTCTGATCATAGACATACAGTGTATAACATCAACAAAACATTCATCTCTAAAAATAGGCAACAACATTGAAGTTAAAAGTCTTCCTCATTAAAAAATTTTGAAATCTTACAAATTTGTTTCTTTCCAAGTGCAACATACTAAAAACATTTTCTTCTCTAAAGCAAGTCGCATCATAGTATATACATGCAAATCAAAGGGTATACGTAACACAGTATTATGAAAACATAGATGAACGGTCTCGTAAGTCTGTAAACATATATACATTAAAAAAACGTGAAATAGTTTGTTATTGTTAAGATAAGATATCTGATAAATTAAAGTAATCCAAAATGTCATAGCATTTGAAACTCATGGAGTAAGAAAAAATGCTAAAAGTGGGATTAGAACTACAAATGTTGGGCTTGTGACAAAAAATAACATCAAGCTGGAATAAAATGACTTGAATTTGTATTCAATTTATTGTACATGAATTAAATTTAACATTGAAATGATTTTAAGGGAACATTTATTTAAACCTAAGACCAACCTCTAATTTTACCATCGAGAAGACGAGAGAGGGGCTCAAAATGGCAAGTATTACCCCAGATCATTGTCTTAACGGTCCTTGTGCTTACAGCACATGCCACAGAGGTACAAGCATACACCGATTGATATAGACCATCAGAACAAAGACACATCATTGATCAAAGACATGAAGTCTGTTGGTAGAGAAGTCCACACTAAAGGTCATAGCTAACAGGCCCTTCATTAACATCACCAAGATCATTGACATAAGATGGGTAGTTATGGGAACTTTCTTTACCAATGAACGGGGTTTCTCTGTTGTCTGTGTATACAACATCATATGCAAGAGGGCCACAGAATGAGAACCCAAGATAGAACTGGACCGGCTCCCTACTGGGTAGACCCTTGATGGGAAGGGAGAGAACGATCTTGACTGGTTCTTCTCCTTCTGGATTGTACAAGACATAGTGCTTGCTATCCAGGATGCCATCAAGCCTACGAAGTTGGTTCTTGATAGAGTCTTCCTTCCATATGGAGTAGGTAACCCGTCCAATGGACTTCCGGTGGACGAACCTAGACTTCTTGCCCACAAGTCCCAGATAGAACTCTGTGGTAGGTTTCACATGAACTTGATGCTGCCGAATTTTGGAGCGTCTTGGCAAGTTGTGCGGGGACTCTTCATATGTCTTTATACTGCGATACTGTCCTTTCCAGCGGTTATGAAGCTGCTTGATTGTCTCTGCAATGGGTGTATGATGTTCTCTGTGTGTACCATCAGGCCAATTCAACAGCATCTCAAAGAACAATCCGTAACAGCCATTGTTTTTCTCCTCCATCATCTTCAAGTCATTCACCGCCTTTCTTGCCTCTTTCTCATCTAGTCCCTCATCTGTACATACTGACAAGGCAAACAAGGTGAACACATAGTTCTTGATGTCAAAGAGACTGGGACTATCAAGGTTTGCTCGAAGCAGGTCTTGAACACGCTTCAGATCTGCTACCTTGTTCTGTGAAGCCATGTCAAAGATCTGTGAGTATCCATCAGCATGCATTCTTTGGATCTCAGACCGTCTCATTGCTTGAGCAGTTTCAATTGGGTACTGCTTTACATCTTTGAGTGTTGAAGGTGAGATTGCAAAGTAGCGATGTCTGGCATGAAAGATTTTCTGAAGCTTGCTGTCATAGACTTTGTACACAGCTTTTCCAAATCTTTGCTCTGCACACTGAACAAGGTAGTCTGTGAAACGCCTAAGCGTTTTGTCAACTCTTCCTGACAGTGATTTCATGGTGTCACTGAAGTCCCGGAGAGAAGGCAGATGGAGATCAGGAGGAATATACTCTGTCATTAGATACCTCCTAAAAGCCTCCAGACCTGCATTCTTATAGCAAAAGGGTCTTACCCTTTTCTCCACAATCTCCAGGAGTTTGGCAATGGTGGTGATTTCTCCAACATAGCCAGCATAATTCCTCCGTGTTGTTTCTTCTTCCATTGCCTTTTGACCATTTTGGAAAGCTCGGCATGATTCAGAGAAAGTATCCAGCAGCTCTTTCATCTCATCATCGGTAATCCCTTCTTGACCTTCCTTGCGATCAAACTTTGTCATCTTTTCTCGAAGTATGATGCCTTTGGTATCCCAAAGATAGGAGTTGTTGTTGACAATGCCAAGTGCTATATTGATGGCCTGCTCTGCTTGTTCAGGATCATACTGCCACTTACTGTGAAGTCGAGCTTTCTGTTGTGCAATGAATGGATCCTGGAAATTCTTGATGCCAATCTCCATGATCTTGAAAGCCATTTCCCTGTCCTCATGAAAGACATCTTCAATGAAGGGAGCAAAGTCTGTTTCATTGTCATCTCCATACTCTTTCTTCTGTCTCCTAACCATCAAATCTCTGCAAACCTTCTGAATGTAGCCCTTGCTGTAAGACAGTGTGTCCAAGATGGTGGACTTATCCAGTAGCTCAAGAATGATATCGGCAGGCCTCTGTTGAAAGATTTCTCCAAGTTGATCAACAATCTCAATTGCAACAATAGGATGAACAATGGCAAGGCCTTTCACGCAGCCATCAATATCTTCAATGAACTCCTCAAGGAGAAGTAGTTTGAGAAACTCTGGCCTGTTTTTCTCCCAGGGTCCATAGGTCCGTCGACGACCACCGGAAGTCAACATTCGACTTTGATTCTGCATGAAACCATCACATGCAGAAACAGGCATTGCAAAGTCAGGTTTGTACATCTGCACCACTGCAATGTACTTGACTAAATTGACAGCAGTCAGGGTTTCTTTCTTGGCTTCATTGCAGTTCGCTGGTAAAATGCCCTTCACAACATTCTTCAAGTAGGTAGGATCACATTCCTTCTTCATCACCATGAAGGCCAGTAGAAGTTCAGGAGTTTCTGTCTCACTGAACACATTCCTCTGCTCAAGATCTTTCGTCTTAGCTGTGAACCATGATTTCTCTGCATCAGTGAGTTTATGCTGGACAATCATGCAAGGTTTGGCCTCTTCTTTCTTTTGCAACCGTTGTTCGGAAGTTCTCTTGCAGTGGATGAGAACAAAAGCCAGTCTGTTGTTTTCCACGTACCTGATTTCTCGTTCAAGGCCGACTAGAAAAGGACGAAGACTCTCGGAATCCAGATTTTCCAAGAGGATGACTACGGGCCCTGGAGTTTGCCCTTCCTCGTATCCATACTTCTGGAAGGCCACAATCTGATTCACGGTGTCGTTAGTAACCCTCTTGACCAGAGCACATCTATGGTCTCTGTGGAGGTCCCAAAGAAGATTCTTTGCTACTGTTGTGCCACCTGAACCGGGTTCATGGAACACTGTTACCATAGATATGTGGGTAACCTTCTTGCCAAGTGAAGCAAGAATCTTATTCACATCAGAGTACAGCTTGTTATAGTTCTGACGCTTCAAGACTTGATTGTATCCTTTGCCCCCATTCAGCTTTTCCTCGGACAGATAGAAGTTCCACCAGTCTGCTTCATGACCTTGATAGAACCGAAATTCTTTCTCTTGGACAAAGTCCAAGAAGTTTGGATTGCTCTCATCCATTGAAGTGTTTTCACACTCATTCTTTGCAAGAACTGAAAAGTCTGACCACTGGCTTTGATGTTTCTTCATCAGTTGGCAGTGCCCTTTGGGTGACATGGGGAGTTCTGGCAAATGAGTCTCACAGGTACCAAGAAGCCTCATCATGTATGTATTGATCTCCTGCCATTTCACTCCTCCAAGACACCGGTTACTCAAGTTCTTGCAGGAAACAATGCTCTGATTATCAAGGTGCTGGATCCACTTGTGGAGTACTCCCCGATTCTCTGCAATAACTGTGAAACGTCGAAGGTCTTTGAAGGCTTTGGAAGTATAGAACTCTCTGAACAACTGGGTCATGACCATGGTGTCTGCATCAGAGAGCAATAGAAACACAACAACAGCTCTACCTTGTGGGATGACACCAGGGTCTGAAAAGAAGCGGACAGTGTTCAAGACTGAGTTTGATCGCTCTCTCATCCAGTCCATGTCTGACATCTTCTCCATTCCTTTCTCAATGAGATCAGTTCGACCATTAGGGAACACCCATACAGGCACCTCAGGAAAGTCAATCCATTCACGAAGTTCATCGATGTCTTTGGTCTCTGAGAATTGATCTGCACTTAGAATCTTGATGGATTTCCTCTGATTGACATACTGACAAAGCCCTACCTTGTTGGAATCTGTATTGCAATCAAAGACAACATTCCAATTGACAGAAGACATGAAACTAAATTGATTCTCAAGGTCTGCAGGACTCAAGTGTTGCACAGGTGTATTGACAATGAGAACAGGATAGTAAGATGAATCAAGTTCCCCTTTATCAGTCCCTAACAGAAGGTTTGTAAGCTTCTTCTCTATATTAGGGGCACCAACCTCTCCAACTAGATTGAAAACCTGATGCAATGGCTCCCTCTGATCAAAGGATGGATGTGGTATGTCTAGGTCAGATGGATTTGGTGTAGCAGAAGTGAAGGAGGACACATAGCCTACATCCTTGTTAGCACTTGACTCAGCCGCACCTCTTTCTACCCACCTTGCCGTAGCAACGAGAGGGACTTCCCTAACAGAGGGGACTTGTGGAGTTGGTGTCTCTTCTGCAGGTACTTCCTCAATGCTGTCTTTCAGAACTGTAGGTGCAGATGATGCAGCTGCTTGTGTCCCTTCTTCTTGATACAATAGCTCTATGTCTTCTGTTGTGTCTTTCGGTGTGTGTAATGGGGAACACATTTGGACTGAACTTGTTGTATTGATACTTTCATGTGTACTTACATCAGATATTTCCCCTTGAAATGGTAAGGTCATAGATCCTGGAGCGGTCACCATGGTTACCATACCCTTTCTTTCCCTTTCAAGGAAATGCTCCCTCCTCTTGATCAATCTCCTGCATAGCAATGCTGATAGCTCGAGATCTTCCTTTATTTCATCTTTGGTGTACCTGACAAGCATGAATCCGTCGAGCCCTTCAAACTGACTGACTACTTCATCTGAGAACTGAACTTCCTTCTTCAACCAGACTGCTACCTCTTCTTCTGACCAGTCTTCCATCTTCTTCAATGCATCACCTGCAAAAGAACAAACACCATTAACAAACATGAGGTTGTGAATTAACCATTAGGTCTACAGAATACGTGAATCCAAAAGCTGAAAAAGAAGACTCCAAGTAGAAAAAAATTGAAATAACTTGATGTGTCTCTACTCTGAGTTTTCTTTCTCACATTTTGAATTAATTTGATGCAGGATAATAACATGAACACAATTATTTATTTGTCTTGCAAACACTTAAAATGGTTTTACTGGTACTCACTAGATAAGTGTAATAACTACTAGACCACCCATTCATGGTGGTTGTGAGAGAAAGACATACATGTACATTTCTTTACATTACTATTCTGAAACGATTTCCTTAAAAACTTTAAGATTGACAGTTCATACATTGGGATAGCTTAAAACCTTATTGCTAGAGCACTC
The DNA here is from genome assembly GCA_036244855.1 of Temnopleurus reevesii. Classification (NCBI taxonomy): domain Eukaryota; kingdom Metazoa; phylum Echinodermata; class Echinoidea; order Temnopleuroida; family Temnopleuridae; genus Temnopleurus; species Temnopleurus reevesii. Next base: position 10,176 of record BQKZ01003864.1, read on the forward strand.
TGGTAGTCTAGCATTTACGACAGTGACCCAGAGGTTGCAGGTTTACATGTCATTTGGGTGCTGGGATATTTTCACCATATTCCAGTGCTCAATCATACAGCAATAGTGTGTGTAACCCCACTATTGGTGATAGCGAGAAAAATAAATGAAATATCAACATTTTGCAAGCATTGTAACACTACAGTATGTTATGCTGTATCGTGTTTTGTAAATTTGGTGAGTAATATTTTCATTAGAGGAATTACTAATGACTCAATCTATATCATCTTTTTTCCTCCTTTCATTTTGAACCCTGGTGAAAAACACCAGGTTGTTTGCACAACACATGTATGTTTTGCGTGAATAAACATAAATAGGAGAAAACAAATTAAAAAGCACAATACAACAACCCAAGGAAAAATATGTCCTCAACTAAAATTTTGTACCCGCTCTGCTATTATCCACGCCCCCGAGGGGCTGACAAGCTCATCACCTATGAGTGTAAAACAAACCCAAAGAATTTGAATGTATAACAAAATAGTACTTCTGCATATCTTTTTCTGCATCCATGGTTCTTTGTACTTCCATGATTGGCATATGTGAAACTTAAACATTTGTGACTACTGTGCAGCACCTATATAGACAACAGAATTTGTACTGCACTTACCTGTGTGTTTGACCTGTTCTGAAGCGGCAATGACACTCTGTTTATCAGCACCATCGCTGGGAACGCTCCTGTGTTGGTACTCGCCATCAGATGTGGGTTTGTCATGTGAGTCCTGCATAGGACCGACAGCCAGAGACTGTGTGCTTGTAACTTGTTGATCTGATACATGCTTTCCTGATGTTTCATCCTGCTCAGTATCCACTGTAGGGACTGATGACAGTGTGCTGCAATTAATGGATTCTTCCATAGGATCAGGGTGATGTTGACTAGCAGGTTGTAGGACATAAGGATCAGATGGAGGGTCTACGGATGATGGTAGAATATTAATGGGATCAGGAGCAGGAGCAGGAGCAGGAGCAGGAGCAGGGGCAGGAGCAGCAGATGGTTCATGATAAGAGTGAGGCTGAGGAATACCCAATGGAAGGTCAGGATCAAGAGGAGCAGGTGTACTAGTCCCTGGAAGGTCAAGATCTATGTCTGTTTGGGTTAGGAGGCTCCAAGGATTGGTGCCTTCTTGTGCAACATCTAAGACGAGACCCTCTGGGAATTTCTCCCTTGTTTCTGCAGAAATGAGAACCTGTGCAAGAAGGTGTCCGATGCGCCCACTCTGTACATCTCTCTGGAGTGACCGTAGCCCTTCAATGGTGTACACCTTCACATGAAAGTGAATGGAATCCACAGTAAGGCCTATCAGCGTGTACAATCCATCTCTACCGATGCTTCTTATCAACTGCTTTACCAGATTCGAGTGACGCCTGAACAATTTGCTGAGTGCCTTCAGTCCCTCAAGGAATTCTTGAGCCTCTGCTCTGTAAGGCAGAAGCCTTCCCAGTGAGGCATCTGATTCCAGGAGAGTTTGGACTTAACCTTGGGCTTCTTCTCTCACCTGCTGATTGGCATGTGTCACCGTCAGTTGCAATTCTGCATTGTAAACAAATTAATCCATGAATTAAAATGATGGCAAATTAAATGAAAAGAAAATATAGGATCCTCTATACTTTCAAAGTGTAATAACTTTTAGATATTTAGAATTACTCGTTTAACCATGTAACCACTGAATAACTCCAAACCATCCATCATTTTCAAGCAATTTTGTAACCACGGTAACCAATGCTAACTTTGGTATGTGAGCAATCCTTGTGTTCTTAAAAATAAAAATTCTACCACAAAAACTATGAACATGTTTAGAATTATTTTATGTCGGCCATAGAAATGTGAGAGAGACAGCAAAAATGCTACACCTTCAAGTGAGTAATCTCCAGTTGCTAATGGGTTGACCAGAAAAGAAATCATTTGGCACTTTAATGTTTGTCCACAAACCCTTTTTAAGGAAACATCTTTGTTACAAAGGTATGCTATTTTGAAGAAGGGGATTTTTTCATGCAAAAATCAAAATTTGATTGTTTTCAAATAAAGATTTTCCTCTTTCTACAATGAATTCTCAGATGCGTTTCTGGTCAGGTTCTGTGCATAATTTAACTGATCCATATTCAGAAATCTGGGCGTAAAATACAAATGCCAGACTCTTAACTCCTAAAGACAAAGAAAGGTCATTACCTGTAATACTCTGTGTTGGTTGATCTTCCCTGATGATCAGAGACTTGCCTTCATTGGTAACACACAGATGATCTTGACCTGCAGAAAAAAAGGTCAAAGGGTCAAATTATAAGATCACGATCATGATACAAATGCTTATAAAATGCTGTGTACATGAATGTCAGGGTAATGGGGGACTGAACATGGAAAATCTGCTTTTTCATATTAAACATATTTGCATTCACATTTTTGGTTAATTTTAAAACAGATCGAGAAATCTATCCAAGAACTGGTGTGATCCACCTCATGAGAAAGGATTCTTTAACTCTTAACATGCTACAATAAGTAAACCTAGACTGCAAGGTTTTTCTGAAATTATGGAATATTGTGTGCTCAATTTCAGAGTCAACAGAACGTGGCAGCGTGGTTGACTGGAGTAGACAGAAGCAAGTAAAAAGTTAAGGGACTAAGATCTTGTTTACACAAACTTTTGGGTCAGCCCGAGTCTGCCTTTATTTTGGTCTATATTCACAGTGGCCAAAACACAGTACCACAGCTAGGTCTGTAATACTGATAAAACAGGCACACTCCTCATTTATGTAAAAAAAAATGACATCTCTGTGAAGGTTTTTATGCAGAATGCAACAATTGACAAAATGTTTATATTACTAGGCTGGCCTATACCTTTTTGGTGTAATTACACAATTTCGGTGTACCCGATACCAAATTTAGACCAAGGCCGGCCTAGATTTGGTCAGGTGGTGTAACCTGGGTTTTGATTTGTCCCTATTTATCCCAGACATTATTCATTACTCAGTTTTACAGAACCCACAATGTATGCATCCATTTAATTAAGATTAAGATTCTGCTAGGATCTTTTTTTTTTTAACTTCATTTTACTCCACAACTCGCCATTATCGCATAAGCAGTTTCAGCAGTTCTCGTTATTTATTTAAAATCATAATCTATGCAGAAAACAAAGTCATATGTATGGAAGCGCAAACATTTGTCAAACAATTGGCTTTGATTCAGCTCCTCCACTTTCCAAGAAAGCAAACAACAGAGAAACAACCAGTGTGGGGAATAATGTAAATGGTGAAATCTTGCAACTTACGTATCTTATGGGCTAGCTTTCCTTCTTGACATGCATCAAGAACCCTAGCGAGTGTTTCCACCTGGTCAATCTGTGCTGTCTGTTGCTTCTGCCAGCTGATGAGCATAGTGTAGCGTGCATCCACTGAATGACCATGGCTATCTACTCTGATAGTACAGATCTTGGAATACGACAGTCCCAGCCTCAGACCCAATGGGATCAACTTGTCTACATGAACCTCATCTGCAATATCCCATAGCTGGAAGGCCTGCAAAGACCGTCCAAAGCAGCTCGTGCAGGTGAACTGTTCCTTAGAATCTGGAAAATAGTCATTATCAAAGGTTATGAATCAGTATGTGGTGTCTACATTGTCTAAACACTGAGCACTGCACCACACTCTCTTAGAAATCTGAAAATGAACCCCATACAGAGTAAATTTAAAATTTCCTTCTTTGATTCCCCCTCATTGTACCATCCACTCAAATATCAATGATATGAATGACATTTGTAGCAGCCCAATAAATATATATTTTTTTATGTTCACTTTAGCTTAAATTACATTCCTTATTTTGTCTTTTGTTCTGCTGGGTCCTGAATGTACTTTACAGGACAACACACAATCCTCCCCAGACATTTGTGTAATTCTAGTGCTTCCATAACAAAGAAGAGAAATAAATTGTCCAAGTTAGAGCAGCATTAGAAAATATGTTTTGGGACAACTTCAGTTTATTCATCCTTTCTATAAAGATCCTTGATTGTCAACTTTGCCAGATTATGTTATGTTATCAAAGCCCAAGTATTGGTAAAAGCGAATATTTTTATCGCCAAATTTTGTCTTCAAATCTACTTAAAAAGAAACATGATATCATGAACATGTTGTACAAAAGATTGTACGAAAAATTAACAAGTT
>BQKZ01003864.1:46153-56911 GCA_036244855.1 Temnopleurus reevesii
GAGGAAGAGAGTTCCAAAGTGATGGTGCGAGGTTGCAGAAAGCCCGGTCTCCGTAGAATTTAGTTCTAACCCTTGGAGTTTGGAGGAGGTTCATGTCTGCGGAGCGGAGGTTTCTAGCAGGGGTGTATTGATTTATGAGACTTGATATGTAGGAAGGGGCGGTACCATTGAGTGCTTTGTATACCATAAGGAGGATTTTGAATTCGATGCGTTGGTGGATCGGAAGCCAATGAAGTTGAAGGTGTAGAGGTGTTATATGTTCATGTTTACGTGTTCTTGTAACGATTCGGGCTGCTATGTTCTGGATACGTTGTAGTTTATTAATTTCAGTGTCGGGCAGGTTTCCTAAAAGGGCATTGCAGGAATCGAGCCTGGAAGTGACGAAAGCATGTATCAGCATTTGGGCAGTACGTTGGTCTAGATATTCTCGAATGCTAGTGTAAAATGGCTAATTGTAAAAAATATCTTGGTATCCTTTAAATATGAGTTTTCCAGTGATAGATAATTTGTTCTTATTTGTGTTACTATACTTTCGATTTTAATACAATGTGGTGCATGCATGGAATCCAGTATTAAGACTACTGGTGGTGCTACCTTACTAAAGTAAAACTAATAAATAAAGAAATAGAGAAATACAACGAATATCTCTAGCTACTGATACTGCCTAACCTATCCAATGCCTATAGGTATTCATATGAAACATAATTCAAATGTTTTTCTATTGCAGATTTTGAAGAACTGTTCCTGTGGAAAATAGCTGAAAGGATGAATGCAGATCAGTCCCACGAATTAGGCATGAAGCTTAAGATATCACAGACACAACTGGATAATCTTCAGGCCAAAGTTCGTAGAGATTGTTGCAGTCAGGAAGAGATGAACTTTGAGATGTTACACAGGTGGTATGCACTTCAAACTCCTGATGATGACCCAGAAGGAATACTTAGGAGCAATCTTACCACATACTTGAAGTTTTCCTCTGAAGAGATACGTGAAATTTGTAAGTATTCTGGAGGATAAGAGTAATTGTAAAGATATAAAGTGACAGACTTTTAGATTTGTTATAAAATGCAATCACCAGCTTTTTAAATCACATGGAAAGAAGTTTTGTGAACTTGCAGAACTGGCAGATATACGCATTTCTGCAGATTGCCCAATTAAGCGCATAGAGACCCTAGCTTGTATTATGCGCTATAGAAGCATAAATTATTATGAAAATTACTGGAGATGGTACAGTTATAACTTTCTTTGAAATGCTGTATCACAAAATACTATGAGCTTTATACATGTACCATGGACTATTTTGTGGATGGGTATGAGGTAATGTATGGAGGCAATGGGTGTGTACACATCCGCTCCTTCTTGCAACCCAAAAAGTTTTGTGTCAAAAAGACATTTTGGTGAATGAAAGGAGGAAGTGATCCCAAATCTGTCAGCGTCGACTCTGATCAAGTGAATCCAAGTTCTGTGCAGTACCCCTGCCAGGTTCGGTTTGCACCTGGTGCTGCTAGCATGAAGGATGTAATACGTTACCCAAGAGGCCACAGCGGAATTGAGAAGTTATGAATTATGAAATATGAAACCATAATGCGGCAATGACTATCAAGTACCACGTTGTGGCACGATGTATGATAGCATGTGTGGGAATTGTAGTTATGTAATGATTCAACTCACCACTTTTTATGTTCTTGAGCAACTTTATCCACCTGACGATGACAGCTTGGTGTTCCGTAGCGAGGATCCAATCCAATGCTATGTATACACAAGAGTTCAGAGTTATTGCACGATCCCCAAATTATATATTTACACGAGATGAGTTTGAAAGTTTATATACAATAGACGATGATTTGAAGATAACGAAGAGAGTTCACGAAAAACAGTTCACACGAAGGATAAGCGAATATAATATTATAGTCACAACGAAATATATTATATTCGTACGCGGTATGAACGAGTTTAACGAAAGTCGAGAGTTCGGACATGAAGATAAAAATTGGTCGAAGATGAAAATCGAAGTTCGTGACAACTTGACGTGCTTTCACGTTGAGAGCGGAATCAAGAGTGTAAAGTGTTGAGAAGAAGATGAGAAAAGATGGCGGAAAAGTAATTCTGGCACCGAGATGGGCGAGAAATTAACTTTTCTAATTGGTTGAAAGAATAGGTTGTCATGGTAACGAGAGGCGTGGCGATACCAAGTCACGCACTTGCCTGTGAGTGCCACACAAGAAAATATCCAAGAAAGTGAGTCATTGTGTGGTTAATAGCGGTGCGATTGTTGTGTGAAAAGACGGAAGAAGTTTATCGCGTTATTGAAAAGAAACAGATTTAGTTCGAAGAAAGTCGGCGAGATTTATTTGCTCTGTGGCAAACGGTGAAAAGTTGTTTTTATCTTTCACACTCCTTTTGTCAAGATGGTGAAAGACAAGATTATAATAGTTCGTTTGAGAAAATACAAAGTTTGTGAACTGAGGAGTTCCTACAAGTAGCTCCCCCCAGATTGTTGCTGAGTAAAAATGAAGAAGCAATCGATAAAGCGAAGAAAATGTTATATACAAATTGACGCGAAGAGTCAATCGCGATAAAAACAAGTTGAAATCCAAAACAAAATATAAACAAATGTTCAGCCGTCTCCAAAAAAGGTGAGGATGGAGACGGGATGGTGAGGAGGGCGAAAGGTCCATGAACGCGGGTTTCAGGCGGTCGATGCTGACGGTGTCATGTTTTCCGTTGACGTCGACAACAAAAAATTTGTCAGTTCGACGAAGAACCGGGAAAGGGCCTTTGTAGGGGGGTAGGAGCGGTTTCCTAACCGTGTCATCCCTGATGAACACGTGTGACGTTGTGCTCAGATCCTTGTGAATGAAGGATTGTTTGTGTTGTGGGCGGGTCGTGGCGGGTCGGATGTCAGACATGAAATTCCGAAGTCGATGTACGTAATCGGCCGGGTCCATGTCGTGGTCGGTGTCGGTTGGCGTGACGAATTGGCCTGGAAGTCTGAGCGTGGTTCCGTATACCAGCTCGGCAGCTGAGCAACCCAAGTCGTTCTTGATTGCTGTCCGAATGCCGAGTAGGACAATGGGCAGACTTTCTGACCATCGTGGTCGATCACGGGTCATGAGAGAGCTCTTTAAGACTCGATGAAGTCTCTCAACAACTCCGTTCGCGGCGGGATGATAGGCGGTGGTGCGAATTTGAGTTGTGCCTAGCGTGTTTGTGAGCGAACGAAAGAGATGCGACTCAAATTGTCGTCCTCGATCCGTCGTGATCGTGGAAGGCACGCCGAAACGAGCAACCCAGTTAGCGACGAAAACTCGGGCTACAGTTTCGGCTGAAATGTCTCCCATCGGAAACGCCTCGGGCCAGCGTGTGTAACGATCAACACACGTGAGAAGGTATGAGTGCCCATCCGAAGGCGGGAGCGGACCTACGATGTCGATGTGTACGTGGTCGAATCGGGCGTCGGGTGACGCGAAAGTGCCAAGAGGTGCCTTACTATGACGAGTAACTTTGCATTGCTGGCATTTCAGGCAATTCCTGGCCCATGAGCGGATATCGCGATTGATTCCATCCCAAACAAATCGATCTGTGACGAGTTTCTGTGTCGCTCGAATCCCTGGATGAGATAGGCCGTGGAATGAATCAAAGACGTGTCGGCGAAACGAGGCAGGGACGTAGGGGCGGGGCGATCCCGTAGAAACATCACAAAGCACAGTTCGTTGTGAGGAAGGGACGGGGATTCGTTTGAGTTCGAGCGGGCCATCGCTAGTCATGAGCCGGGCGATTTCGTCATCGGACTCTTGGGCAATGGCGATGTCATCGAAGTCGATCGTGGTCGAGGTCAGACTGTTGATGTGTGACCGAGAGAGTGCGTCGGCAGCCAGATTGTTCTTACCAGCGATGTGTCGCAAATCGGCTGTGAATTGTGAGATAAAGTCCAGGTGTCGGACTTCGCGGGGCGAATATCGATCAGGGCGTCCATGTACAGCATGGGTGAGGGGCTTATGATCAGTGTAGACGACGAATGAGCGTCCCTCGAGTAGATGTCGAAAGTGTTTGATGCTGAGATAGACGGCCAGTAACTCACGTCCAAAAGCACTGTAGCGCGTTTCAGCTGATTGCAACCGTTTGGAGAAAAACGCCAGTGGTTGCCATATTCCATCAACTTGTTGTTGGAGAACTCCACCGACACCGGTGTCCGAGGCGTCAGTGAGTAGGCACAGTGGCGCGTTTTCCCTAGGGTGTACGAGCATCGTCGCGTTTGACAGCGCTTGTTGAACTGAGTGGAAGGCGCCAAGTTCCTCCGAGGAGAGTGAAATGGGCTGATTTTTCCTCTTAGCAACCCTCAACTTGTCAGTGAGAGGTTGCATTAAATCAGCACATCGCGGGATGAAACGTCGGTAGAAATTGACAAGACCCAGAAATTCACGCAGTTTGCGAAGCGACGACGGAGGCGGCAATGCGTGAATAGCCTGGACTTTGTCCGGGAGTAGAGAGATGCCGTGGTCATCGACCACGTGACCGAGGAACGTGAGAGACCACACGCCGAGTTGACATTTGGCGGGGTTGATGACGATGCCATATTCAGCGAAGCGTGCAAAGAGAGTCCTCAGATGTCGTTCGTGTTCGTCGAGGGTGTGGCTGGCCACGAGGACATCATCCACGTAGGCGTAGACGAATGGTATACCGCGGAGAACTTCATCCATGAACCGCTGGAAAGTTTGAGCTGCGTTTCGGAGACCAAATGGCATTCGAACATACTCGTATAGTCCAAACGGCGTTGTGATGGCGGTCTTGTGAACGTCGGCGGGGTGGACGGGAATTTGGTGATAAGCCTTAACGAGATCGAGTTTCGAAAAGACTTTCATTCCCTCGAGAGTCGCGGAGAAATCCTGGAGATGGGGAATCGGATAGCGATCGGGGACGGTAATTCGATTGAGAGCGCGATAATCGCCACATGGGCGCCAATCGCCGGGTGTCTTTTTGGCAACCATGTGGAGAGGCGATGACCAGTTGCTTTTTGAAGGCCGAATGATTCCGAGGTCGAGCATGTGATCGAAGTCGGCCTTAGCAATAGTCAAACGATCGTGGGCGAGTCGGCGGGGTTGAGCTGCGAGTGGCGGTCCTCGTGTCTCGATGTGGTGTGTGACAGCATGTTTGACGTGTGCGTTGTCATACACGGGTTGGGTGATGGCGGGGAAGTCGGTGATGAGCAAATCAAATTGAGTGTTCGTAGACTTAAGCATCTTCAATTTGATAGGCGCGGAAGAGGAAGAAGACACGAAGGCGCCATCGACGGTGAGGTTGGTTGTCGCATCAATGAGTCGACGTCGGCGGAGATCGACCAGGAGACTGAAATGGGCGAGGAAATCAGCACCGAGGATCGGAGTGTGTATGTCGGCGATGATGAATACCCAACGATACACTCGACGCAAACCTAAATTGAGACTGAGAGATCGTTCTCCATATGTAGCGATACTGGAGTGATTAGCAGCCTGCAATTTAAGATTTGGTGAGGGTAATCGTCTCTCCGAGCGAGATGGAGGAATAGCGCTGACTTCGGCTCCTGTGTCGACCAGGAAGCACATCCCCGTTGTTCTATCGTTGATAGAAAAGAGACGACTAGTGTTTGGGAGCTTACCAGTGGGGCTCGTCGCCATTAGCCGCTGGTGTTGTCGTTTCCCTGGGTGGATGAGGTCGCGGTCGTGGTTGAGGTGCTGGGTTGTCGTCGGCAAGGAGGTCGACAACGACGAGCGCTATCACCGTAGTTTTGATGGTACCAGCACTCACCATTGTCGTTCGAGGGCGGGGCGGGGCTGGCACTACGCGGGGTGTTGTCTCCATTGCGCTTCGTCGATGTTGATCGGGAGCGACTGCGACTGCGATCACGAAGTTGCGTCGATAAAGAGTTGACCTGCATCGCGAGTCGCTTCATCTCCTCCTGCAATTGTTGGATGGTCGATGACGGGTTCGGTGGTGGGGCGGAAAGGGCGTGGACGTAGGTAGGAGCGGCCACAGCTAAAATGCGATCTGCGAGCTGCGCTACCTGTGATATCGTTAGGGACGAACTCGACGATGCCAAGCTTTGTTGAACGTTTGTAGGCATGCGTTGCACAAACAACCGTCTCAGAATCGAGTCCTCCAAAACGCGATCCCCCAGCAACTGCTTCATTCGACGAAGAAGTTGAGTTGGCTTTCGATCACCGAGCTCCTCCTCCGTCAAAAGCTGCTGGAGTCGACGTTGCTCTGTCTCCGATGTTCGCGAAACCAACGCAGACTTGAGCACGGTGTACGGTTGCGATGTTGGCTTTGTTATGAGGAGATCACGCACCTCCTGAGCGATGTCGGGGGAGAGGGAAGAGACGACGTGAGCATATTTCGAGTCCTCCTTCGTGATCCGCCTCGTCGAAAATTGCGCCTCCACCTGCGCAAACCACATGAGCGGGTCTTGGGGCCAATAGGGAGGGAGTTTGATGTTTGCCACGGCGGCGTTGTCGACCACGGCGGCAGTGGGGGTTGGGGATACAGGTTTCGAGTTCGAATCCTCGGTTGAGGATGTTGAGAGGTTGCTGGCTGATGTGTCGGTCATCGTTGTCAGGGTGAATAAAATCAAGTCGGGAGGTCACCAATGTGGGAATTGTAGTTATGTAATGATTCAACTCACCACTTTTTATGTTCTTGAGCAACTTTATCCACCTGACGATGACAGCTTGGTGTTCCGCAGCGAGGATCCAATCCAATGCTATGTATACACAAGAGTTCAGAGTTATTGCACGATCCCCAAATTATATATTTACACGAGATGAGTTTGAAAGTTTATATACAATAGACGATGATTTGAAGATAACGAAGAGAGTTCACGAAAAACAGTTCACACGAAGGATAAGCGAATATAATATTATAGTCACAACGAAATATATTATATTCGTACGCGGTATGAACGAGTTTAACGAAAGTCGAGAGTTCGGACATGAAGATAAAAATTGGTCGAAGATGAAAATCGAAGTTCGGGACAACTTGACGTGCTTTCACGTTGAGAGCGGAATCAAGAGTGTAAAGTGTTGAGAAGAAGATGAGAAAAGATGGCGGAAAAGTAATTCTGGCATCGAGATGGGCGAGAAATTAACTTTTCTAATTGGTTGAAAGAATAGGTTGTCATGGTAACGAGAGGCGTGGCGATACCAAGTCACGCATTCGCCTGTGAGTGCCACACAAGAAAATATCCAAGAAAGTGAGTCATCGTGTGGTTAATAGCGGTGCGATTGTTGTGTGAAAAGACGGAAGAAGGTTATCGCGTTATTGAAAAGAAACAGATTTAGTTCGAAGAAAGTCAACGAGATTTATTTGCTCTGTGGCAAACGGTGAAAAGTTGTTTTTATCTTTCACACTCCTTTTGTCGAGATGGTGAAAGACAAGATTATAATAGTTCGTCTGAGAAAATAGAAAGATTTGTGAACTGAGGAGTTCCTACACATGTTTCAGTATTAATTTGCAAAATTGGTCTTAAGGTTTTACGATTAAAAGTTGTGTTTTGTGTGATGGCCTTACTAGTACTTTTTTAAATGTTTCTGAGATCTGACAGAAAGAATCTGAAAAATTGTATTCATTAAGACATAATGGTAATTTTTGTGAATTCACCATGCCGGCCGCTTAAATTGACATGTTAATACATTTGTATTCAATCCATTCAGGTGGATGGGTTGGGAATGGAAAACGGTGATGCAATTAATATCTAGACAATAAGGCATCAGCAGATAAATGGTTGAAAATTGTGAAATATTTTAATAATTCACTGAAATGACCTGAATGATCAACTCTGCAGAGAGGCTTTCTGTGGAGAATGGGGGAAGCATTATTTCATGCTGCCATTTCAATCTCTCAAATCATTTGATTCAATGTAACAACAATCTGTTTCATGTCACTATATTTGCAGTTAAGAAGGAGGATCTCCAACATGAGCCTACAAAGGAGAGAGTACTTGCATCATATCAGCTATATGAGATTGCAAAGAGAGTGGACAGGACTCAGCACATTCCCCTTGTACTGAGGCTAGGTCTTACTTTTAATCAGCTGCAGCGCTGCAAGGCTCATGACATGGATGGAGGCCTCTTTAAGATGTTCCGCAAGTGGCAGAACGATCTACCCGTGGGAATGGACCAGATAGAAATAATGTCTGACGTTCTATCAGCATCAGGACACAAGATGCTTGCATATCACATTAGTAAGTTTTTATATATGAGAAACATACCAGGTTGGAAGCAAAATATGCAGTAGTTGTTTACACAAAGAGTGCTATAGTCCACTGTGTTGAGAAAATTATACCTGATCATTTGTTTTTAAATAATTGTCTACTTTGTTATACCTCCGCTACTGTAAGGTGGTTCTGTAGGCATTACATTTTTGGGTTGTCTGTCCATCCGTCTGAAACTGGTTAGGGCAATAACATCAGAATCGTTGAACAGATTTTTACCAAACTTCGATCATGCATGCATGTATAAGCATGTGAAGACGAAAGGATCAGTTTGGGGTTCAAGGGATAAAAGGTCAACAAAATTTGCAACAAAATTTGCAACAAAATTTGTAAGAAAAAAGTCACCTACATTAGCTTGTTACCACTCTGAGTTCAGAATCATCGAGCAGATTCCTTCAAAACTTGGCTGAAGTATTTGTATAAACATATAGGAAAATGAATTGATTAGATGTAGGAATTAGTGGGTTAAAGGTCACAGGGCCCCTAAACTTGTAAAAATAAATACCCAAATACACACAGCTTGTAAATCCAATAACTTCAGAGCAAGTGGATATACTTCATCCAATTCTGAGTGAAGTATATAAACACATTGGAAGATGAATTGATACAATTTTGGGCTAAAGCCCAAGTAAAGTTTTGGTAAATGCGAATATTTTTATTGCCAAATTTTGTCTTCAAATCTAAAAGTAAAATAAAATATCATGAACATGTTGCACAAAAGATTGTGTGAAAAATGAACGAGTTTTGGAAAAGCTATAACTTAAAGTGTGCAAGATATTTCAGTGTTGTGTCCCCCGACGCTAATTCAATAATTTCTTTCTTGATAAAGGACAACTTCTCATGCAGAGAATTGGATGAAAATTTCAGAATGTTATTGTTGTCTATACCTTTTTATCATTCTTTTGTCAAATCTCGGGAATAACTTTGTACATGTCAGATAACAAGCAAAATATTGTTATAACCAAGAGAGGGCGCTAAATATGATTTAACGGTCAAATTCAAATTTTCAAAAGAATCAACTCTTAAAAAATATGCTATGGTCTCAAAATGTGTATAGGAATTATATGTCATAATAAACATCCCAAAAATTAACATAAATTCTTAATCTTAAAAACTACATGTATACTAGAGCTTTAAGATGTCAAATGTCAAAGGTCACACGTCTCCAAAATGTATCAAAATAATCACCCAAAATGGCTTGTTACCGCGATAACTTGAGAACTATTGAACTGTTTTCTGCCAAACTTGGTTGAAGTACATATAAGCATGGGAAGATAAAATGAGTAGATTTTGGGTTTAGGGGGTTAAAGTTCAAAGGTCACTGGGCCCAACAACTTTTAAACATCGCTCAAAATATTTGTGATTTCTTGATCTTCTGATGTAAGGGATAAGATAATCGGGTGATGGCAGAGGCCTGATTTCGACATAGGGCAATGGAGGATTCATCTACATTGTAGTTGTACTTTCACAATCTCCTCACTTTTTCTGGTTTCTTTTATTCAGGAAACAATCATTGGAATGTCATTAATGGAGAAAGGGGAAGTTCTCTAAAATTGGAATCAGGCATGGATGACATGGACAAATTATGTGGTAAGCTCGGGATTGAAACAGTGAGAAGAAAAATAATTGAATTCTACAATTATTATCAGAGGGACTGTATGAGTGAAGTGTTTAATGCACACAGTATAGTGACTTCACATTTCAAGACATATTCTTGGGGGTTTTTTTTTACCTTACCTCTTCGCATGTCGTATGATTAAACACATGAAATGCATGGTGGAAGAATAGGTAGGAGTTTCATGATACTTTCAATACCAAAAACAAGGTTGCCAAATGAGCTGACTCTCTCAAGTTTTAAAACTTAGTTTGAGAATTCTAGGAAGCCCAATAATGCTACAGTATGTGGATAACATATCTTGTACCAACTTGTTACATCTTGTTCTTTTTGTATTTTTGATGATACAGATATGGACTTGAACATAAGCAAGAGCAACCCAGAAGTGTACTGGCACATGTGGTCTAAATTCATCAGTGTATTAAAAATATGTGCAACCAACCCTGAGTTCAGAGGACGACTGAAAGTTCTATCTCATGAGAAAGTTAAGATGTCATATGATCAATGCCAACACGTCTCAAGATTTCTCACTAAATTCCAGGAAGCATTGAAAGTGAACAAGATGTACGAAGTAAATGGAATCACCGTGGGTTCCATCATTCTGCACATCAGGGTGTATTCTGAAGAAGGTTTGAAGAAACTAGAGGATGACATCAGAAGTGGAGACCTCATCAGACGGATCATAGGTGTGATGATGACAGATGCATCTATATCAGATGATGCATTACCACAACTTACTCTATCACAAGGCACAATTCATCTTGTTTCACAGCAAACCAAAGGTGGGTTATTTCATTTAATTCTTTCTCACCTTCCGGATGAGATGCAACATTGATATTTTTCAACAAACATTGTTATGTTGGGAGAGCGAGTGGTAATGAAGCAGAATAACTATCTA
>BQKZ01003865.1:10407-22657 GCA_036244855.1 Temnopleurus reevesii
AGATGTAAAGGTGGGGGAGAGGTGATGATGAGGAGGAGGATGGGATGCGGAAATGGAAGATGGAAATGAGGAGGAGGAGGAGAAGGAAGAGGTGGATGGCGGAGGGAAGGAGGAGAGGGGAGGTGTAAGAGAAAGAGGAGGAGGAAGACATACATCATTCTGTACATTACAGGAGTAAGGATACAGTACAGGAAGAGGAAGATGAGGGGATATACAAGGTGATGATGATTGGGTTGTCGGAAACAAAAATAATCATGACAATGAATGAAATGGTGGCCGTTGTGATGGCAACGATGGTGTTGATTTCGGTAAAAGATGAGATGGATTACAAGTATTACACTTGCAAATAGTTATCAGACATGTAAACGTGCTAACCGTGCTAACAGCGTCTACACACCACCTGCACACCAGCCATTCGTCTGCATAAGCTAAATAATTGTCACAATAAAAAAGGGCCCTTCGTGTGAATTTGTCCCACATCTATGTGGCGTACTGCATTATTCTGCGTGACATTTAAATTCAGGTATTAAACG
The DNA here is from genome assembly GCA_036244855.1 of Temnopleurus reevesii. NCBI lineage: Eukaryota > Metazoa > Echinodermata > Echinoidea > Temnopleuroida > Temnopleuridae > Temnopleurus > Temnopleurus reevesii. The sequence goes on from BQKZ01003865.1 coordinate 10,941, forward strand.
CGACATTTGTGCCTGCATTAATGCTGGCCTGAGGTCTTGGAAATGCAAGAAGAGTAACTAATGTGCACTTTGTGCGACCCCATTCTCCTGGGTGTATAATTTCTCCCAGGTCCATGATAATATATACAGTTAGAGTCCTAAATGCGACTACTCTTCTGTGCAGATGCATGGGCATTACCCTTTCACAATTCACGATAACCATGCTAATCGTTAGCATTTTTATGGACCATTGCTAAAGGATAAAGACAGAGAAATTCTTACATAGCAACAAGTAGAAGCGTACATAGGTTTCCTGATATGATTAAGGGATTAATTTAAGGGATATCCCTTTTTCAGGAAAATGTCATATTCTTAGCTTCCATGCTTTTTCCAACATTACATCTCAAGTCCCTAAGACATGTAACATAAGCTCGCAATTTTGTTAGTTTTGAAAAATACAAAACCATAACGTCGATTCCAATTTCAACGAAAAGGACTTCTTTTATAAACACGTTATAAACTATTTCCGAAAAGTTAACTAGAACGCAGACAATAGGTCCGTACACCGTGTATTCAATGTGCGGACACAGCAATGACAAGCCGGTACCGAATTCAATAGCATTACAAAGCAGCATTGAAATTGCGTTCGACTTAACTTTTCGAAAATACCTTATATCGTGTTCTATAACGTCTTTAACTTGACCTAAACCACTTAATCATTCATATATAATTATAAATACTTGGAGAGCTGGGGAGTTTCAAATTCTTTTCAAAATGAAAAAAATGCCCAATGCAACCCCATAAATTTGCTTGAAGCAACACATTTCAAGTGTTAATCTACCAGATTGAAGAAAAAAGGTTGTGACCCCTTAGTCCTTTCAAATATTGATTTAACACTTGAGATCTTAGAATATATCAACAGTGGTCAATATTCCGTGAATAAGGAGAGAAACGTACTTCTGTTCAAGCGTGAGTGGAAAGGGATTACGTCGAGGCGATGATTTTCGATTTTGGAGCTCTGATTTTGAAATAATTATATCATTGAAAATTTGATGAATTCGCTAAAATAAAAAATCTGTTATTTCGAACCTGTCATTCATCGGGATTTCTTATCTTTTTCAAATACATTACCTAATTCGACCCAAAGATTATTCAATACGTTTCTTTCCATTATCATTGTAGAATAACAAAGGTATAAAAAGTACCCGTACAATATAGGCGAGCGTTGTCATGGTTGTGCACGCATGCGGTAATTTTTAATGAATTCATTCATGCTAGATTTACTTCACCTATGTAAAAAGAACCGCGTTGTGCGTTCATATTTTTGGGTGAAAAAAATAAATCTAAGATTAGGATTAGAACCCGTGATTTGGTAAGAAAAAGCGGAAGGGAGATGCTATGCCAGTTATAAAATGAATGTTAGAGGCAAGTAAAATGCATGGGACGGTCGCAAAATAACCTACCTTTCTATCCATTACCAACAACAGTAATCACCATCATCATCATCATCATCATCATCATCATCATCATCATCATCATCATCATCATCATCATCATCATCATCATCATCATCGTCATTATATAAATTGGCCCTTTATTCAAATCTTTGCAGTATCAATTTTGATTCATTTCTCTTCCTCTTGATTTACTCCTCTACCCAGTTCTCTGCATCGACCACGCCTCCGCCCTAGCCCGCACCGTGGTCTTCCAGGGCAACTCAGCCGAGCTCGAATGCGATATCGACGGCGCAGTCTTCACCATCCTCTGGCAGAAGGGTGACGACCTGGAGACGGCGACCACGGTCGCGTCGTTTCGTGATGGCACACGAGAGGGAAGCGATGGTGATCGTATCTCGATGTCAGCGTCCTGGTCGCTCGTGATCAACGATGTCGGAATTGAGGATGAGGGCCAGTATTTTTGTGAGGTCATGATTACGTCATCGACGAATGAAATCATCATTGAGTCGGAGTTAATAGTGGCGGGCAAGTATTCTGATTCTGCTTGATATATCTCGTTACCATTTTCACGATGAAAAACTGTAATAGGACAAGGCTATTATCCTGATTTGATTAAAGAGAAGAGGAGGGGGTGGGGGGGGGGGTGATGATGATTTGAAATGGCTTTACATTTACGTTTCATTCGATTGATTAGTTTCAAAGTTCCATTCTATTGTCGTATATTTCATTAGATTGGGACACAAACAATTTCTACATTTATTTTACTTATGTAGGGCCGTATGTAACGTATGGGCAGTGACAGAGTTACAAAGACGCTTTGCTACGCCAAACAACATCCATTCAAAGTCAACTGATTTCGTTTTAGGGTTTGTTTCGCTGTTTCTTTGTATTCCATTTTAGTTATGTCTAGCCTTAATAATACTCAAATTATATCTTCTTTCTTTCGTTCTGTAGTACCTCCAGCTGAGCCCTACCCCACCCTGACTCTCGTTGAACCGACCTCATCTCCTTCTCCAAACGAATCTTGCCAATACACCATTCCACAAGGAACACAATACCGCCTCTCATGCCAGGTTGCTAGCTTCAGGCCGTCTGTCGACCTCCTCTGGTTCGTAAACGACGCGTCTGAGCGCGGCGCACCGCTGAAGTACGCCGACAATGATGATGGGACTCGAGACGTCTATGGTAGCCTCGATGTGACAATGGGTGCTTCGGATATGGAAGTGAGATGCCAAATAGCCGGTGAGGCGGTGCCGGACCCACCCCGGATGAATACGGCGCTTGTCTGCTGGACCGAGGGTGCCGGCTCGAGCGGTAAATTATAGGGATAATGTTAAGTGCTGATTTTTTTAGTCCCAAAAGAGCTCTAGAAGTGACGCATCGAAAATACTGTTTAGGATCCGCCACTATGCCGAGATGGGCAGTGTTTCATCAAATCATTCGTAAAGTTACGCACGACTTTAAGAAAGAAATAAGAAAGAATGGAATATGTTAACCAGTCTAATATCCATACGATTCTCTATTCTTCAGCACAAGAACTGATGCCATTCGTGCGTAAAGTCGTTCTTAAAGTCTTGTGTAACTTGGTGAAACACCGCCTAGGTCCAAAAAAAAAATGTCATTTTATACCATTCCACGTTCCAAATTCCAAATTTTAATATAACTCTCTGGCAGAAGTGAAACAAGCAATTTTTTAGTACAGCCACTACAAGTGTACCTTCGGGCATAAAATCAGCATATTAGTTTTACTGTGTAGTGTGAATAATTAACGAAATAAGAAGAAAGGAAGCAATGAATCATATTTAAAATGTTTAGCCCAGAGAAGTAATGTCAACGTTCGAACACAAGAATGCACAAGACAGTATGCATTATCCCCCCCCCCCCCATCGTTTCCTTCTTAAATCGCCTTTAATTCACAACAGACAAATGTAACTTGTTTTCCGTTTTAAATATGTCCTGTAGTGAATCAATTCATCCAGAATCACTCCTTATTGATGTTGATTGAATTGTCTTTCTCTCAATTCATTTACCAGGTGGAAGTAACACCACGACTATTGTAGTGGTTGTGATAATCGTCATCATACTGATTGCAGCTGTGACTGGCATAGCATTATGGATGAGAATATGTGAGTATATGTATATAGATCTAAATTACATTATGCTCCTAAACTCGTCTTCTCTAATAATCATTACCAATCATGAAGAATGATTAGAAGACTTCACGGTACAGCAAATCTTCTATTTAGAAAGTATGAGTGTTTCTGAAAAGGACCTTCCTAATATCGACGTGTCGATGAGCATGTTCTCATTTTTATGTTTTCAGCATTCCATGCCCATCGAAACGTCAACAAGACTGGGTAGGTGATATTTAGGACCACTCCCATTTCCAAAATAAATAACTCGTTGTAACGTAACGCTTTCTCTTCGTTATTCATGCACGAGTGAAACCTTCAAGCAATGTTTGAATATAGTTTAATGATTATGATTATATAAAAAATCAATATCAATAATGTGATGCAGAAGATGACAGTGGTGATGATAACAATAATAATGATAATGTTCTCTTACAATACACTGCCACTCCATTCCCAGTTGAGTTCCATTGACCAAGCATAAAATGTGAAAACCAATTTTTTTTTTGTAAGAACGCATATTTAATTGATTCATTTCATTTTAATTCGCTATACTGTTTTCTCTTACAATACATTGCCACTCCATTCTCAGTTCCATTAATCAAGCATAAAATGTGAAAACCTACTTTTTTTTTGTAAGAAGGCATATTCAATTGATTCATTTCATTTGAATTCGCTATACTGTTTTGATTTTCATTTTTTCTGTAGTGATTCGAGATACGATGGTGCGGTCAAATTACAATAAAACAGTGAGTGCAGATGGTAAGTGAAATATGTAACTCCCCTTGGGACATGCCTACTTATGGACGTCCCAGTCACATAGAAGCCTTGAAGCATCACGATTAAACACGACTCTTCGTTCATTTCACTGCTTCTGAACAAAGATTCGTGTTCAGTCGTGCTCAGTCTGGGCTTCTATGTGACTGGGACATTAGGAGCATTGCCATCGTGGAGGAATTCCAGTTGTCTTGGGTGGCACTGTTCTCTATGAAAGGTCGAAAAGCCACGGAGGAGAATACATCCCCAGATGATTTAAATTCCTCAGCGGCGAGCATGTTCACAGTTTAGGATTTCACAAACTTCATCTACCCACCCCGAAGCTGACAAGTGAAAACAAATTAAAAACAATAAATAAAAAATGAATAAATTGCATTCGGCTGACGCCCTCCCTGAGCAATATTGCGCCTCCAGCCATCAAATTTGTGCCCTTTAGTTTGATAGAAAATTTGGCACCCCTACCTCTGAACTGGAAGACCCAGTTTTATCCATCTGATCAGATATCATGCCATCACGATCGTGATGCTGAAATTTCTGTCACTTCTACTCGTGCAACCCACTCCCCTTTCTGTGTTCTGTTGGATAAAGGTTCCATATCCTATTTTGCTTTTTTGTTCTGATGCCAAAGTATATTTATATCAAAATATAGCTTATTGTGTTGGACATTTTTGGTAGGAAAGTTCTTTCATTCGTCCAGTGATATAGATTATTCCTTTGTATGTTTATATAACAGACGACACACCTTCAAAATCGCCCAATTTTTGTCGCATCTGCGGTGCAGGATGGTGACCTTTTTGTGTCCGATGACATGCATGCTGAGACACAAACAGAGAAAATAAAAACAATTTCGAACTCGAATCGTTGTTTCGAAAACAGTTTATTTCGGTTTTATTATTATTATTAATCTTCCATATAATTCTTCTCCCTTTAACCAGATGACACACCATCAAGATCACGATGCTCAAATTTCTGTCACATCTGCTGTGCAGCATGTTGCCCTTGCCGAGCGCAGGATGATGACATCGACGCTGAGACACAAAGGAGAAGAAAAACGTCTAGCTCAAATGATGAGAGAGCAAAGAAAGCTCCTTCAGCAGGTAAGAATGTAGTCTATATTCTATCCGGTTTTTGTAGCTGTCTCAAACTCGTTTATAATTGTCCCCAAAGCGCGATCCTCTGATTGCGCGACTCCCAGATTTCACCGGTCGAGATTATATTTATGCAAACTTATTTATATTTGGTAGACGATGGCTTTGGGTTCGTAGGCAAATATGTACCAGATGATATTGATAGAGAATTTATAATCTATAATCGCCAATTATGACAAGTGGCAAACACATAGATCTACTACGATCAAACACATGACGGTATTTTTAGCACACCTTGCACTGTTTGTTCTTCGTCAATCATGCCTGTTCAAAATTACCCTATGAGATTCGGGATGATAGTGAAATGTGCTTACATATTTATTTCTCGATGATATAGGACGGGGGTTGGGTGTCTGGACGCTCAACAAGCAGTCTCGCATTTTCCCTTCAATATTATGCATCAAATTTCAAAGTTCTGTAGAATCATGAATATCTGTTCTTTAGAATATTGACAACAGTAATCTTGAATAAATTCTGGAAATATTCAAGACATCTCTTTAAAGATGATTTTAAAATCCTCCTTCCGGATAACCAACTAGTCTTGATACCCAATAACTCGGTTTACATGAATTAATATAATATCAATGTAATATTTTTGTTGTCATTCTTTAGCTTTGAAAGCACGGATCCAGCAACAAAATCGAAAGAAACAAGAAGGGAAGACTGGAGCGATGACTGTACATAATCAAGTGCCTTCAGAGAATCAACACAAGGATTCACCAATGCTTCGTGAGATTGTTTATCATTTCATTTTATTTGATAAAGTACATGTAAAATGTTGCACGCAGATGAATTAAACAAAACATGGATGAAACAATAGCAATGTAGTTAAAGTTTCTTTACAGCTTTTGACAGCTATTTGTCCAAATTAGACCAGATATTTAAGTCTATTTCAGCGTCAATTTCGATCTAGTGTTGTATTAGATTACAATGAATCTAATCCACATGTAATATATCCTTTTAACACTTTACCGGTGTTACTTTACGATTTTGACAGCTATGTGTCCAAATTAGTCTATATGAGTGTTAATCTAAATCTATATTACAACCAATCTAATCCATGGATATAATTCTTCCAACACTTTCCTGGATGCGTTTCATACAGCTCTTTTAGAGAGTTACACACGACTCTACTGACGACTGGTGACCCCTTTTCCGCAGTCAATGATAATCGCTAGTGCTGAAACACACCTGAGTAAGGGTCACCAGTCCTTCGTAGACTCAAGCGTAAATCTACGAACAACTTTATGAAATACAATCCTGGGCCCTGCAACATAAATGTTTGCGATTAATTGCTATTCTGTACTAAAGTTTGCAATTGATCGCAAAATCAAATAACGATTAATCGCAAACCTTTATTATGTTACGGGGCCCTGGATGGTGTTTCACCAAATTGTTCTTAAAGTTACGCACGACTTTAAAAAAGACTGGAGTATGTTAGCGAGTGTAATACGCGTAAGATTCTCGGCCATTCTGCACAAGAGGTGATACCAGTCATGCGTAAAGTCGTTCGTAACTTGGTGAAACACTGCCCAGTATAACTTTAGTGTCGATTTAAAACCCTGGTTTTTGCTTTGTGTCTTGACCTCTTTAAATCATCCTGTTATTTCTCCTTTCCAGAAGACCCCGTTCAATCATCAACTCCTGTGAATACCAAACCACCAGGCGCACGACCTAAAACAAGACCTATTGATGATGCATCGGTCGTAATAAGGTGAGACAAGATTGTTAGGTTGTAACAATAATAATATCTCTTATACGACACTTTTCCCATTTGAACCAAAGAGCCCCAAACCAAAGAGCCCCAAACTTATCATTACCAAACTTATCGATTACCCCGGTCAAAGGATTTTCACAATCACAACTGTACTTAAAGTGTGTTACTTAAGCTCTCTTTGGAGCTTCCACGGTGTTAGCCATCAGTGGTGACGACAATCTACATTTCGTACCAGGGACCAATATAAAATCCGGGATTGAGTGCAGCAGAGTGTTGATAATTTTTTTTGCCGAAGAAAATGAACGCCATGGATGGGGTTCGAACGGTCAATCCTCGGAGTTGAGAGGCGAGAGTCAGAACCACCACACCACGACGCTTCGACGTGTGGATCTAAAAACCTACTTAATCAATAATTTGTTCGTTCACAAAGAGCTACATAATTTCAATGCAATATATGACCTTTCACTTTTGGGGGATGGAGCGGAGGGGTAATACCTGCAGATGCTTGTTTCGATTTTGGTAGAGGGGCATGGAGAATATTCCCACCAAAAATACCAACCGTCCCGGAAGGATGGCTTCATAAGGTCTCTCGCCACTGTGTGAAAATGTTTACAAATTACCCAACATTTTACAAATTCTGTATGATTGAATTTACATGGGAGAATGTATGTAATTCGTGGAAAATCGATAGCATTTGTAAAAGTTGTTCATCGGATTAACATAATTCAACATAACTTTTTTTCATTGTTTTGTGCAAATTGATTGTTCCTAATTGTATTTGGTCTTATCGGCTATTACATGAATCTCTTCGTTTGTCAGTACTTGCCACGTATTTTCATAGGCATTCCATCTCAACTATATAATGTTTTCTATCCATTTTGGTGATATAAACATAATTTTTCTCCGCTTCTTTTCATAATCTCAGAGTGCCGCAGCAAGTACCGCATCATAGGGTCAACACCAACGGGATAGCGACGGGTGATGCAGAGACGGGCTTCTGATGGATTCAAGCTGCTCTACCTTGATGAGTTAAAATGAACTAAGACAAACTATGCCTTGAATACTGCCGTTAAAGAACAATATAGAGTATCAAAATCAAGTCAGAATTAATACTCTTATGTAGCTGTAAATGGATGGTTTGTTTACAACCCGCTCGTTCAAGGAATCCAGCATCACTGATGAAACCTTGATCATTGGAACTTTTCTCGATTGGATCCTTCCCTTATTCTTGTTTCTAAAGAATCTTTTTCTTGTTGGAGCATTCGTCATCAGATATCCGATACTTGAGAGGAAGATCAGATGGAATAGAATTGAGATGAATCTAAGAAGGAATGAACCGGCGCAAGAATTGAACTGTGATTGATTCTGTTTTACAGACAAATTGTACAAATTCATTGAGAACACCATGATTTTTATACGCCTTGGCTTTCTCATGGACTCATTTTAGACGTTAATAACTTGATCTCCTTGCCAATCATTCGAAAGTTCAATTTTGATTATCCAGTAAATTGATACTCATATTTCCGTTTTGTATTCAGCTCTTGAACTTTTACACTTTCTGACTTACTCTTTATGTTACCCAGAAGTATGATACAGTCAAACCTGTCTTCAGAGGCCACCCCAAGGGAAACAGGAAACGTGACCACTGTAGACGGGTGGCCTCTATAAACAGGTTCTATATAACATGCATTTCCACCTGGAGGGAATCAATTTAAGTGGCCACTGAAGACAGGTGTTCACTATAGACAGAGGCCACTATAGGCAGGTTTGACTGTATATGTGATTGCTTTTAGTCATAGAAACTTGACCTACGTTCTTATATTCCATCATCACTTTGCATTCTTTTTCTAATCATGATCGCAAATGGTGAGATGCAAGGCAAATTTGTGAAATTTGGATACCCTGATAGCTCTGCAGAGTGTAGGCGCATTTGACAGGACAGTCAGACTCTTCCTCATCGTATATTAAGCTGGAATACAATGTTAAAACCTTGTACAGAGAGGGACTTGGCAGTGGTGAATGACGTAGCTCTTGCATGCGCTACACATTGGGAAAAAGGTTGTGTAAGGTTGTGCTCTATTCATTCTTAATTCATAATCATTTGTTTCATTTGAAGGTCATGGACAAGCATAAATATTATCATGAGTCACAGTATATTTTTAAGAATAATTACAATTCGTTATGGTATTTTATTCATTTTATGGTCATTTAGAAAGAAAACGTATTCAGATGCAGCTGAATTATATACATTTTAACCACATGAAAATGTAAAAGTAAAATGGACCAAGGTGAAAAAAACTGTTATTTTTGCCAAAGGAACAAACAGCATATATTTGAACTTTCATTTTGATACATCTCCCATTGGTGCAGTTTTGTATCTGAACAAGTGTTATTTTGATATTTTTATTTACTATTTGCATTCACTATCATCAAGATTTTTTTTTAAATATTAGTGACAATATCATTTCATCATGCCATTTCTAAAATATCTTGTTTTTTAATCATTTCCTTGTCAATATCTCCTGAGACTAATTGTTCAATCGTGTGAACAATTTGTATGTAAAATACATCATCTTTAATGCATGTTTATGTATACAAATATAAACAGTACCAACACTTTGTTTAGTCGTTCACCCCGAAAAGAAAGAATCTATCACTCAAGACAATTTCATCATTTTATTGTTGGAAGGGATCAAAATGTATACACATTAATTTATGAATATGTCTTTACATTTCAAAGTACTAGTATTCAACCTACTATTATAATTCAATAACAATGTATTCATAAATCATCCACAAATTGATCAGTACTATTATTATGTTTTGGAATAACATTGGTTCACTAAATGAATCAACGATGTCAAATTTTGATTAGTTCCAATTTTCTTAGCCAATCGATGTGGTTTAATTTCACCCATCTTGGATAATTTTACTCGCGGACGTAATTTATCTAATAAGATATTAGTTTCGCTCTATGAAAATAATGTGGAATTGATTTGCTATTTATATTAATACTATCATTGAGATTTCATCAATATTTTAAAAACAATTCTAACGAAGTACAGACGTATGACAGTACTATATATTTGATGTGATCAATTTATTCATGTAACAGGTCTTCGTTTTACTGTAACTGTTGATAAAATACAATTTTAGGATAAACTACATTTTTTATTGGATATTCACAAATGGTAAGAAATGGTTGACAGTCTGACATTTAGATGAAATTATTCTGATGATTAAACCTTGATGTATTTTTAAAAACATTCCACGCAGCTTCATAATGGACAATATGGCTTTAAAGCTACACAAAAAAATACTGAGCTCCCAATTGTCCATGGTTGTGTTTCATAAAGCTTTGCTTAGATCAGGACATTGATGTAAAACGGCAGATTGCTGATCTTTTGTACCTATATAAATATATTCTTATAAATAAATAAATAAATAAATAGATAAATGTACGACGGTACGATCGACTGGTGGTCCTTACTCGCATTAAATGATAACTCCTAGCGCTGACAAAAGGATTACCAGTCGATCGTACAGTCATGCATAGGGTTACACACGCGTAATTATGGGCGAATTATGGATTAATGTTAATAGATGTGAACAAGTGATTATTTAATTATGGATATTAGTAAATAAATATATGTCCTTTCTTTATCAAAAAGGGGACCCAAAATTTTTCGATTTCTGGAACTACTTGACACCTCTAAAGATAGATTCAATTTACCTCATTAGGGGTATGGAATTTATTGATGCACGACATGTTGCAATGTGAGGGTAATTTCTCAAAAAATGAGCTGGTCAAGAGGTAGTTTTGAATGCAGAATGAGAAAGTCCATAAAATTTCCTTTCCATTGCTACCAAGCACTAGTCGACCTAATCTACGGCCGATGTTATATTGTTTTTTTTTAAAGGCCAAATAACACACGGGTCTATGGAGAAATAATTACGCGTGTGTACCCATAGATCTACGCACAGCTTTGTGAAACACAGCCTATGGCCGTATTAGTTAGGGAGCCCAGTGCACTTTGATCAAACGAACGAGGTACCAAGGTCTGGCCATTGGAAAATATAGGAATAAATCCAGTATATGCGAATCTGGGCGTCTGCCGTGTCCTATCTGCTGCTTGTGGCCCCTAGGGCCACTTAAAATGGGCAAAAAAATGGGTCAGATCAAACATTTTAGGTACCACATGAAACAAATGTCAAGTGAACGCATGAATGCCCCAGAGTAAGGAATGACCCATGACAGACAAAATTTCTGCTGCTTTGGGCCCGACAGATGCCCTAAAAGGGACCCAAAATTTGGTTTAGATCAAACAAAGGAGGTACCACTCAAAACCAGTTTTAAATGGAAGCCTGAATGCCCCAGAGGAGAGAATGGTCCATGACAGACAAACTTTCTGCTGCTTTGGGCCCGACAGACGCCCTTAAAATTTCGGTTCCCCATAAGGATGTGTACAAAATATAAATTTCATTTTCCCATAGGCCTGTGTACAAA